>JALLBH010000594.1:0-16274 GCA_036940005.1 Skeletonema menzelii
CAAGAAAAAAATACCAGCAGAAATACCGGGCAAAATTGTAGTATTTAACGGGTCTAAGATTGGAGAGCAGGGAGCAGGGCTGGAGCAGGGAGCGAGGAGAAGGGAGAAGGCTGGTCTTGGACGAAAAAAGAAGAAATGGAAAAGCGTGAATTATGACGTGTGTCATAACGACACCAGGCTCAATTTTTTTTCCCCTCCACCCACAACGCCACGTTGTTGACGTTCCTTCGTTCCTTGTCATCCAAGATGAAGCCTTCAACGAGCGAGCCCAGCCATCCAATCCTCACCTCGCTCGAACAAGCTTGGACGGACGTGCATGCCTCCCAAAACTGACACACTTCCAACCTCCTCTTCGTGTAACCGCCAGATCATTGCTCTCTCAATTTTCAATCTGCACCAAGGACCGAGATTTTCAAGGGTGAGTTCACGAAATGTCGACAGGAAAAGTAGCCAGTAATCTCCAGTAATAGAGTTACAATTGGCAGTTGCAGTTGACAAGCATCACTTTAGAGGCATCATTAAGTTTTTCAATCTCTGGAGCTACAAATGCAAACACGTTCACATCATCTTATGAACTTGCATATCTTGTACACGTATACAGCCAATATCGGTCATTGGATTGATACTTCCTGCGTGCATCGAAAATAGGAAGATAAATGCATTTTTGACGCACTCGGTGTTGCTTCATGCTCACAAACACATATGAAAGAGGCTCTAACTCGTTTCGCTTGCATTTTCAACTCACTTTTCAAAGGCACATCATTTTCAAGAAAACACAACACAAAACAGAAACTCTTCCCTTACCCAACAATACTTATACCTAAGATGGCTTTTGCAACAACACATCGCTCAACTCTTGCTCTTTCCAGACAAGTCAATAAAAATGCTCTAAAATCTTTGACAGCTACACGTCAGCTATCCTCTTCCGACGATAAGAAACACGCTACACCAACCTCTTTCGCTACCAAATGTGCTTCTCTTTACCATCCTTCTGCCGGCGCAAATAGAGGCCTTGCTCCTCCTATATATTTTGGTTCTACATTTCTTCTTGATGATGCTGATCATGGAGCACGTCTTCATGACAAGAAGGAGGCTGCTTATACCGATCAAGATGGATTTGTGTATTCTCGCTGGGGCAGTCCTACCAATGAGGCATGTGCGAAGCAGATTGCAGCATTGGAAGGAGTCGATGAACGTGGTGGAACTTTGTTATTCGGATCGGGTATGTCGGGAATTACATCGGCTTTGATGTCAGCACTGAAGGCCGGAGACCACGCCGTCTTTCCGTACACAGTTTATGGAGGTACTCATGAGTTTATTAAAGAATTTGCAATCCATTGGGGCATTGAGGTCGATTTCATTGATGCTGCTGGAAAGAATGGTCCAGAGGCATATAAGGCGGCATTGCGTGAGAATACAAAGGTAGTTTACTGCGAGACTCCGGCGAATCCAACGTGCAGAATCACTGATTTGAAAGGTGTAGGCAGAGTTGTTGATGAAGTTTACGGTACCAGAGAAGAAAATCCAAACCGTCCCTGGGTGATGGTCGATGGTACTTTCGCCACTCCATACCATCAGCGTGCACTTGATATTCCAGGTGTAGACGTAAGTATTCAGAGCTGCACAAAGTATTTGGGAGGCCACTCAGACATCCTTGCCGGGGCCGTGTCGAGCAAGAGCCCTGAATTCTGCCACGGCATAGCAAAGGTGCAAAAGTTGATCACTGCACCTCTCAATCCTATGGATAGTTATCTGCTCATGCGTGGAATCCGAACACTAGACGTAAGAATGCAAAGGCACGGAGAGAATGCACTTCAGGTGGCAAAAATGCTTGATGAGCATCCTCTCGTTGCATCTACATTTTATCCTGGATTAGAGAATCATCCTGACAACACCGGTGGAGATGATTGTCTCGTTTCCCAAGCGTTCCGATCTGGAAGGGACTCTCCTGAAGATGCATCCATCATGCCTCAGACATATGGCGGTATGATCGCATTCATTGTTGCAGGTGAGGGTGATTTGGCATTGGAACGTGCCAAGAAGGTATGTGAGGGATTGAGAGTAGTCAACCTTGCTGTAAGTCTTGGAAGCGTAGAATCGCTTGTCGAGCATCCGGCGAGTATGACACACGCCATGATTCCAAGAGAAGATCGTCTTGCCGGTGGATTGGATGATGGTCTCATCCGCATCAGTGTAGGAATTGAGAGAGCCAGCGATCTAGTGCAAGACTTGAAACAAAGTCTTGACCGTGTAATGGAAGAAGAAAGGGCAGAGAAGGCTGCTTAAAACTTAAAACAATGGAAAGTACAAAGTAGAAAAAAAGGGATGTTACAGAAATGAAGTAGAAATATTCGTTCAAAGGAATCCAATCAAGATTAAGTCCGGACTGACACAGAGTCGCCTTGAACAAAATCAAGTAATCAGTACGGTAATACTAAAAGGACAATTTTATGAGAGTACCACTATTTCCTAAAACAATAGGTGTCGAGCGAACATTAAGAAGAACACTTATCAAGAAGTAACATTCATGGTACAATAATTAGAAAAGGACAATCATTTATAAAACAGTTCTACATCTACAACATATAAGATACAGTGACCTTGATCGTAAGACATGCATCATCTCTATTCGTCACAAACAGGAATGACATGAACGACATCTCTGTCGTCTCTGGCTTCGATTTCTTGAGGGTGTACTTCTTCTACTTCTGTTCTCAATTCTTCTACCACATCTCTAAGAGTGGAGAGAGCATAACCTCCACACAGCCTGTACTCAGTCAACAGGAAAAGTAGGACTGCTCGATCGACTGATTCTGGCATGGCGACCATGATGGCTGCTGCCGAATTCAAACTTGGAGGATGCCTTGCAAAGCGATTGTTGGACATGGTTCGGTCCAAACATGTATGAACTTTTTGAAGAAATGCATTATCTTGAAATAAAGAGGTCTCTAATTGAGGATACTGGCGAATGATGAGACGCCTAAACACTTGAAAGACGTGTGAGGCAGTCAAAGGGAGGGTGTCCTGGAAGCATTCTAGTGAGTCCAAGAACGAAGATATAGATGTCACCAAGTAAGAAAATTGGTCCACTGAAGTAACATTTGTGGCATGGCACATATGCAGAAAGTTCTCCGGGGTACATTCTCTTCCGTTGACGGTAAGAGCACTATTGGATGGGTGAGAAGGCGGCGATTTCTCATGACGAGCGCCGGCAGCTGCATCGATGCTGCACCTACGCATGGCGTTGTAGAGACATGCCCAGGCAATTGACTTGTAGACACGCTCATCTATCCGTGCCAACAATTGATATTCCGTTGACCTTGACGAAAGGAACATGTCGAGAATCTTCATGGCCACATGTGCTACCGACCGGTGGAAGGCGCCATGGTTACCATCAAACCGCTCTATAGTCTCCAATGCGTGGAAGAACCACCGCGAAAGGTGTTCTCGCCACACTGGGTTCTGAAGATCTTGAGTGTTGGTCAGCAAAGAGGATATGGCCGCCCATCGCACGTGTTGGACACGTTCCTTCGAGAGCAGAGACTTGAGAGACAGATTTGATGTGGCCATGGTGAAATGTTGAGCAGAATGATTGATGGGTTGCTGATGATGTAGAGAGATCGACTGCTTGGTCTTGGGTTGATGAGGGAAAGATGGCTCGTGCCTCGTAAGTATTGTTGTTGTTTGATGATTCTTTTTAGTGTAGGTTTTATGAGAGCTGTTGACCAACATTCCAAGTGTGCAAGGAACTATCGTGGCATGCTTTTCGAGCGCATCATTGTTTTCCAGGTAGATAGGCAGCCTTCGCCTTTTTCGACAGCTTGTCAGCATAGGCAGCCGGCAGCAGCAAACGGCAGAACCTGTTCTTTGCACTACTGAGGTGGTAAAAAATCGACTCTACGTGGTGGGGTTATCAATGGTTCTGCCTCGTCATCGATAGGCGTTTCATGCGCTACAATAGTGCGCAGCCGCACAAAATTGAAAGTTGCAGGGGGGGGCGGGTTTTACTAGCGGTTACTTAGTAAGTCACTGTGACACTGCGTGTAATGTCCTGTACGCAGTATAAAATAATACAAGTTCCTACCTAGACCACGAGTGCGGGATTATGTGCGGGGTGAACACTAAAAGTGTCGATAGTGCGCACTAGAAGAAGCCTCTCGGAGACGTGCGCGCACTTGTTAGTACCGGATAAATAGAAGACTAGTGACTTGGACACAAGCAGAAGTCTCATATTCCTCACTCCAAGGTCTCATATTCCTCACTTTAAAGTCTCATATTCCTTACTTCAACATTTAACTTCAAGTACGATTGTCGACATCAGGCCAGCTGTTACTTACTTATCGTACATGATGTTTGAAAGTCAAGTCAAAGACTGGACCTCGGTTCTTGCTCGTCGTCGCCTCTCGCCTCTGTCTTCCCTGCACTCAAGGGATACAGTGAGGTGGCCCGATGCAACCTTCCAGCCAACAAAAAGTCTCTGGGTGTGTTGCCAAAACGTGAGTGGGTTAAATCACGATGCGAACCCACACCCCTCTAGATGCAGACGGGAACATCGGAGATGTTTTCGACGCCCCGTTTGGTCAAAGGGTGGAGAGTGGGACGCTTAAAACTATCTAGACAACCAATGACGAAAGCCGGCACACTACAATGAGTGCATTGGTTGAACGCAACAACCAAGAAAGAATGGCAGGGGCGGCAGCAAAACTTGAACCATGCATCTTTGAGGTGAAGACACTAGTCTCCACTGTCCATCACCACAAAGAATAGTTCAAGTTGGTAGTCCTTCTGAATCTTGCTGGTGACCTGTGTGACGACGGGAGAGGAAGGGAAATATGTAGCAAGAACCCATCGACGAAATATCTATTTTAATACCCAAACCCCCCCAGTCTTCGTGAGTTTAACTTCTCTTGCTCTTTCTTTTGCCTTGCTATAGCTTCTCTCTTATCGCGAAGCTCTGCTGCTAACTTGGCCTTCTCTTTGTCTTTCTCTTGTTTCTTGAATACAACTTTCGAAGGCGGCAATAAAACCTTGAGCAATGCATCCACTCTTGATCCCTCTTCGACGGATGTTCCGAGCTTCTTAACAACAAAGCGGGGATAGTTCTGAATTTCAACATCTTGCATGTTTTTGATTGTTGAGGCGGAAGAAATTTCCTTCATTGCTTCTACCTCTTCTTCGTCTAATGCATCCCACTCTTCATCGTCGTCGGCATAGTTAGGATTGATGAACTCGTCCAAGTCGATCTTCTTTCCTCCGGAAATTTCTTTGTCTTCTGTCGAAAATGTGAATCGGGCTGGAAAGATTACATCAAGCCCTCTCGGTGGTGCTCCTCTCGGGAGTTGTGAACAAATCATAGCCCAGTGACGAGGTCTAAGACCTGGCGAACGAAGGATGCAATCCCCGGTCGATTCATCCAAGCCTACAATGTCGATGCCCAATTGTCTGAGACAACTGTTAAGATGCAAAGCCTTCAAATTGTTTTGCAGCTCCGAAGGAATGCCTCCGTATTTTTCTTTCCATTCATTTGTGATCTCAACCAGCCTTGCTGTGCTCTCTGCTAAACGAGCAACGCCCTCTTGCTTTGATCGCTCCTTTGCATCTTGGATGTATGAATCAGGAATCAAGTAGGAAGCACTTGCATCATCGGAGGCAGCATCCCATTCGATGCTGCCTTCGCCTCCGGGGAGAATAACGTTGCTTCGAGGAACGACAGGCAAATCTAAACCACGCAGTTGACGAATAGACTTCTTGAGCATACGCATGTACAGGTCAAAGCCTACCTTGGCTGCCATTCCACTTTGTTCCGTCCCGAGTAAACTTCCTGCACCACGAATTTCCAAGTCACGGTTTGCTACATCAAAACCAGATCCTAATTCATGCAAATCAGCCATTGCTTGGAGCCGCTGAGCAGATTGCTCGGTGATGGCATCATTTTTATGGAAAAAGTACGCGTATGCCTGCAAATCTGATCGACCAACGCGTCCACGAAGTTGGTACAGTGTGGACATACCAAATGCCTGGGCATTTTGAATGATGATTGTGTTGACTCTTGGGATATCTACTCCGTTCTCGATCACTGTAGTTGCTAGTAAGACATCGTAGCCCCCTTCGGCAAAAGCCGCGACATTTTCTTCGGCCGCACCGCGTGACATTCGTCCATGAGCTTGAATAACACGCAGGCCTGGAAATAATCTTTGAAGTAAATCACTTGCGTCCTGTAACTGCGAAATACGAGGGACAACATAATAACATTGTCCGCCACGAGCGAGTTCTTTCTCTACAGCGGACTTGATTAGACTCTCTTCATACTCTTGCACGTATGAAATTGTCGGCTTTCTCATTGGTGGAGGAGACCGTATTGTAGAAGTATCTCTTATACCGCTCAAACTCATTTGCAGCGTACGAGGAATGGGTGTAGCTGAGAGAGTGAGGACGTCGACACAATTACAGATGAGCTTCAGCCGTTCCTTTTGATTCACGCCAAAGCGTTGCTCTTCGTCAATACACAGTAACCCCAAGTCTTTGAATGACATTCCATTGGATAGCAACGCATGAGTACCAACAATAATATCGACATCTCCGGCGGCAATGGATGCTCTCAATTCTCTACCCTTCTTTGTATTCTTACCCATCCCTCCTCGAAGCAGCGCGATGTTGAATTTGTGTTCCGTTTCCTCTCCCATCCGTCTCACGACTTGCTTGAAGTGTTGAGCTGCCAGAACTCCCGTGGGCGCCAACAGAGCAGCTTGTCTCCCATTGGCAACAGCCCGGAATAGAGCTCTCAGAGCCACCTCTGTCTTCCCGAAACCTACATCTCCGCAGATTAACCTGTCCATTGGACGGCTGCGCCAAACCATGTCATTTTCAACGTCCTCAAAACACTTCTTCTGATCTGGTGTAGGCTCAAATGGGAATGATTT
The DNA here is from genome assembly GCA_036940005.1 of Skeletonema menzelii. Classification (NCBI taxonomy): domain Eukaryota; phylum Bacillariophyta; class Thalassiosirophyceae; order Thalassiosirales; family Thalassiosiraceae; genus Skeletonema; species Skeletonema menzelii. The sequence continues at coordinate 6,921 of JALLBH010000594.1, forward strand.
AGAGAATACCTTTACCATCCCCTCCGCACTCGGGTCAAATGGAGGTCGGTTCAGAGTTTCCCTAGTGGCATAAAGAGCCAAAACATCCTCGGCCATTTGAACCGTATTTGCCTCTACCTTTCGCTTCGCCTTGGCCCAGGCCTCGCCCTTCACCCTTGAGAGTTTGGGTTTCACTGCTGCATCTCCTGCTCGGTATCTGGAGAGACGGTATGCACGTTCTATCGGGACGTGAACTACTGCATCGCTGTAAGCAATTTCAAGCAGAGTGGTTAGTGGATTCGAGATGGGATCAGTATCTGCTGCGGTACCAAACGATTCCACAACACGTTGGATTTCCTCAAGTTGCTTTCCGTCTTTCATTAAATCATTGATGATTTCCTTCCGGCGCTCTTCGGCTGCCTCCTTCTCCTCGGGAGTTAATTTGCCCTTGGGATTGAGGACAGTACGCTCGTATCTTCCAATACCATACTTTCGATGCACAACAAAATCTCCGGGAAATACTTCCAAACTCCATCCGCCTGCGCTGCCAACACTAATCCCCATCAACTGCTCCCTACTTGTAATTTGCCCATTGACAACGCGTGGTCCATCTTCCCTCATGGCATCATCACCACCTTTGACCTCGGGCAAGTCTAATGCCAAACCTTCTTCGGGTCCAAACCATGACGACGACTTCGTCCGGCCAAAATCAACCTTGCTGTCCGACGAACCCCCATCAATCCCACCAGTGGCTGCACCATCTGTCGGTTCTAACATTGTCAACGTCACACCCGCCTCCTTCGCCAAATTAACCTTCATATCAATCTCTTTCATCTCCTTCTCCCTATCCTCCTTCTGCAACTTTTCCACCTCCTCCCAACTTTCCACTGTGGCATATTTCCCCAATAAGCGTTTACGTCTCTCCTCCTGCCACTTGGCATCATCTTCTGCCATCAATTGTTGGATCTTCGCCTGACGAGCCGCGTTGCTTTCATCTTCTTCGGAGAACATTTCGTTGAGTTTGGCGTTTTGGAGTGCATCTCGTTTTTGTGCCAATTCTACTTCCTTCTTGGGATCGTTTCGGAAGTAGTCTTTCCCTTCGTCATCATCGGGATAAGAAGTGTTGTCATTCGTTTGGGGTGAATCATAAACACCAGTGTAGAGATTTGATGGTGCAGTAAATTTGGGATGCAAGACCTTTGCTGCAGATGCTTCCTCTTCATCTAGTTTTGCGAGGCGTTCTTCTTCCAAGGCTTCTAGGTCTCCCCATGATGCTTTGTTGTTGGTAGTGCTATCATCGTCATCGTAGTCATCATCATCATCATCATCATCTGTGTCGGCCCCATTTGGCAGATTGGTTTCCAACTGATTGATTGTTGGCGGCGGGATCGAATTCTCAGTGGCTTGAGGTAAATCTAGACCACCATTTATATCTTCCCCACCATCTTGATCATCAACAGCAGATGTTATGTCACTATTCAACTGCTCGTCGTCGTCATCATCATCATCATCATCATATATTTCATCTTCGCCATCATTATCATTCGACGACGTCAATCTATAATGTTCACTCAATCTCTCCACTAACGCACTCTTATTCCCACTCAATGGCAGATTCAATTCTCGTAATCTATCTTTCAATTCCACCACTTTCAATGTAGATATATCATCAGCGGCGGCGGCGGTGGTATCATCAGCGGCAGATGTGGTAGCTTTGAGTGATGCATCTGGGAGAGATGATGTTCTCGGGGAGGAATGATGTGAAGGGAGGAATAGCTCATTATTGTGAATATTAATGTTTCTAATGCTTCTTCTATGTAAATGAGGCGAAAATGAGTGTATCGAAACTGGTACATAAATTAGAATGATGGTAAATAGCAACATCGTAGCTCGCAGTTGTAGACGGCTTGATGGTATTGATGAGGTGTATCTGATGACTGTAAATAATGTCGTGGCTGGGCGCAACTTGGAGCAGCAGCTCGTCATCTCTAGAGAGTATTGCTGATGATGATATTATCACTTCTGTCGCCTGATCTCCTTCTTATGTTACTGCGAGTACTAATGCTGGATGCTTGTAATCTTTGTTCAATCCTCCTCCATGCTTCGACGGAAGACCATTGTGATGGGTGCGAGTCGAAAGTTGAAAGAAGAAAGAAGTGACTTGGCAGCACATCACTTTTTTCAGAGAAGTTCGAAGTACAGACGAAGGACTCCCAGTAATAGCGTAGAAGTATCTTTTGATCATGAGAATCTTCCATCTTCCGACTTCATTCCGTCCTCCGCCCTTGTCCTCCGCCGCATTTGCAAGGCATGCAAATCAATGATGGCCACAGACCACAGAGATACAATCAATTCAAAACAAAATGAAATCCAAACAGGGCTATGAACCCATCGGCGAAGAACAGCCTTTAGAACTCGGAGGTCGCGGCGAATCTTCCTCTCACTCCGCTGACAACAACAATAATGGAGATGCCACCAAATCAACACTTGTGATGGGTGCTTCGGCACTCATTCTCGTCACACTTGCCTTCCTCGTTGGGCGTTCCACCACTACCAACTCTACTCCAGGTGGTGAAGAGACAGCCATTCTACCCAATCTAGAGCATGTGCCCACTCGTCTATGTGAAATTTATCCAGACAGTCATAGCGGCGGTATTCAAATGATTCAAACGAGTTTTGCGGAACCTAGTAAGCAATGGAGTGAGGTGGCATGCGTGCATGTCAATCGTCGTAATTTGCAGGATAAACAAGATGGTCAACAACAACAACAAGAGTACGGAACAGCCCAGATCAATGTAGACTTTGACAAAGTCGCCTTCCCCGATCGACAACCCATCCTAGGATTCGGAGGAGCGTTCACCGAAGCAGCAGCATTGAACTTTAATAGTCTCTCGCAACAAGGTCAAGATGCAGTCATTGAATTACTATTCGGTAAAACTGGTTTGGGATATACTTTGGGAAGGACACATATCAATTCATGTGATTTTAGTGTCGAGAGTTATTCACATGATGATACCGATGGGGATTTTGACTTGGAGGAGTTTGATACCGAGGTCACTCATGATTTGGAGTCGGGTATGGTGGATATGATGTTGTTGGCTCAACAGAGTGTTAGGGACTCGTTTCCAAAGGAAGTGGATGAGTATGGGATGCGTATTATTGCCAGCCCGTGGAGCCCGCCAAGTTGGATGAAGGCACCTACCGAAGATGATGTGGAGGGTGCTGAACATGCCGCGAATATGACGGGGAGTGCCCTGCCTGTGTGTCTACGAGATGGTGTTGGAGCAGACTCCAAGTATGCAGCTTCATGGGCATTGTTTTTTGATAAGTTCATTACAGCCTATGCCAATCATGGTGTCAAGTTTTATGGTGTAACGGTGCAGAATGAACCAGAGTTCCCAGCTCCGTGGGATGCGTGTGCGTATGATGTGAGCCATGAGGGGGACTTTGTTGCCAATCACTTGGGTCCACAGTTGGAGAAGTCGCATCCTGATGTGAAATTACTGTTTTTCGATCATAACAAAGATCATATGGTCAAGTGGGCAAAGGAACTATTGGCGAAGGATCATCCTGCCTCCAAGTATATTGATGGGACTGCCGTCCATTGGTATGCTGGAGGGATGGATCGCTTGTTGGATGGTGCACAGGGTAATCCCAATATGCATCGAATGCTTTCAGAGTTGGATATTATGGATGTGAGGAAAGATCATGTGCTGCTTGGCTCTGAAGCATGTCATTGTCCTACTACGGGGTATGCGGGAGGGGATTTGAGTATTGCTTGGGCAAGGGCGATGAGGAATGTGCATACAATGTTGGCAGATTTGGCAGCCGGTAGCAATGGTTTCATTGAATGGAATTTGATGTAAGTAGCTCTTGGTGTTAGTGATTGATTGATTGTCTGTTTCGGTGCTCTCTGACAATTAAATGCTTTGTTGTCATAATCCAGTTTAGACTCAATTGGTGGACCTAACCATCTTGGCAACTTATGCGATTCACCGGTACTAGCAGTCCCACATCGTGCACTCGCTGCTGAGAAAGACTTTCCGGCTCAACTCGGTTTTGAACATGCTGGACATCCGTTTGGAGAAGTGCATGGAGACAAGAAGACCAGGGAAGAGTTAAATGCGGAAGGAAGTCCTGCAAAATATCTCGATTTAGGGGTTGTGGTCCAACCTATGTATTATTATGTAGGACATATCACTCGATTCGTTCGTCCGGGATCTCGAGCAGTTCATGGCCTCGTAGGTGCAAGTGCGGGCGATCCAGAGGTTCGAACTTTCCGACCGAAGGGACAACGTGTGGCTGGGGGAGGAATCAATGACCTTGCTCGTAATGGAATTGAGGTGACGCTATGGCCTTGTGAGGGCTCAACTCGGCAAGAATGGTTACTTAACGAACAGAAACAGCTGCAAGTATTTGGACACGATTGGCTGGGTGCTCCGACAACGTCTTGCCTAGCGAAGAAAGCTGATAAGGATTTTGATGGGTTATTGCTCACCACATGCAACATCACCGAGAATAAATCAGGTTTGTTTGAACTCATCCCGGTAGAGGGAAAGCAAAGTAAGGTACACATCGCTTCGTCCAGCAATAAGAGAAGTTGTCTCGTCGTTCAGCCGCTCCGAAATAATGGGGGGGCGTACGGTGCCAGAGGAGGGGCCCAGGTTAATGTTGGGAGCTGTGATCATCCATGGGCTGAATGGGGAGTCGATTCAAGCACGGGTGAGATCACTTCAGCAGCTTTCGATGCGCTTGGGGAAGTGTGCCTCACGACAGGATGGCCCTTTCTCCAAGTTGGCGCTTTTGATATTTCTGCCACAGCCGCAGCTAATGGTGTTGTTATTGTAACGAACGAGGCCGGGGAACACGCCAATTACGTGATAAAGAACGGGTACAAAACTGTTTTGGCTGCTTCCATTCCACCACGGTCCATTCAGACGATAACATTCGATTAAACTTTCAAGCAAGTAAACAGTATGAGAGATTTGACGTCAAGTATTCACAAAACTAAACAAACAGGTCTTAAGTAAACATATAACATTTTTCTTTCACTTCTTCAAACCAGCAAATCAATGTTTTCTTCCACTGTGAAAACCAAATCATCGACGTCATTGTATAATGTTTGGTCTGCTGGAGCTTCTACGCATGATGATGTTACATCTCGTTCCCCAGTTCGGTAAGAATAGTTGACGCGCACAGCATGTTGACTTCCTCCTGGTAGTGTGTAAGATACAGACAGTTCCTGTTCGGTACCCTTACCTCCAACGCAATCAACCGATGCAATGAAATTCCATACGGGATTTTCAACATTTGTTGTATAATAAAAATCAGCTACATCGGAAGCGCCAGTGTACCAACATATAACTCTCGCTGTCACTGTTACAGTGTCCCCTTCCCTCATGTTATCCTGCGTATTGGAGCCGACGGTAATCGCCTCGATGGATTCACTAATATTATAGTCTCCACCATTCCCATCAGTACACGCGTCAAGAGAGTTTGGAGCATTTTGTTCCGGGCCCATCGCGCCCCTGCCGGTAACGAGTCCACCAGTGCTGCACGAGGAAGAAGCCGTCAAGCATCTAGGGACTCCAAGGTCGATGTCAAATTCCGCGTCCTGTTGACCGCCTGGCGGTGGCAATGGTATTTCAATTACTTCTGTGGGAGATGACGTCGGTTCGACAGATGGATCAAGTGAAGGTATTTGGGATGGATTAAGTGATGGACGGCGACTTGGTTCATTGGATGGAACAACCGATGGAGATGATGAAGGCTTACTTGAGGGCCTTAGAGTTGGAGACGGAGTTGGCACTCCAGAGAGAATCAAAGAGGGTAGCGGAGTTACTTCTGTGGAGGGACTCGCAGAAGGTACTGTGGATGGCAATTCAGAGAGAGCTGATGAGGGAGAAAGACTTGGAGTAGTGGAAGCGCATTCGCCATAACAAAAGATGTGTCTCTGCTCTCCCCAGTTCACATTATTTGCATCAGATGCGAATATCTGACCTCCAAGGAAAAATCCAGTATAGTTTCCGCCCCCCATTCCTGTCCCTCCGCTATCGGAGATAACGATTTCATAGGTGCCTGGGCGGATGCATATACGTTGAGTCTTTCGGACTGAGTCTCCGCTTGTTTTGTATTCAACAAAGGTCTCGCTGTCAATGTCAAATGAGTTCAACTGCCAGGAGATCTGATTAGCGATCTCGGCGGCATAAATGAGTTCAAGCTTAAAGATTTTTTCTTTATTTTCAGTGTTGCAAATTGTTGAGCTTGACCCAATTGGCTGCAGACCAATATAATATAGACAATCGCATGAAGTTAGAATGGGGCGCAAAAGAGAAAATTTGAACAACGAATGCATAGTTAAAAGCAAAACTCACTGGACTTGATGGTATTGGTGTCGGGGGGGCAGTTGGATTTCGAGTTGGCTGCAGAGGAGAAGTCAGAAGTGTAAGTCAGAAAAATGTAATGCTTCGATCAAGCGAACCAATATTCTTTACTTACAGCATTTGTTGGGATTGGTGTCAGAGGGTTGGTTGGAATTGGTGTAGGCTGATTGCTGGGATTGGGCGTCGGTGAGTTTGAAGGAATAGGTGTTGGAACGGGCGTTGGAGGGTTTGTTGGGATAAATGTTGGGAGTGGTGTAGGAACGGGTGTAGGAAGGCGTGTTGGGAGTGGTGTTGGAAATCGTGTTGGTAGTGGTGTAGGTCGAGGTGTTGGCTGAGGTGTTATCGGGAGCGGTATCGGGAGCTGTGATACTCCAGGTTTCACTTCAATTTTGCTGGATACTTTGCCAAAACAGCTTGAGGGATTCAAAGTCGCTTTTGGGNACTCCAGGTTTCACTTCAATTTTGCTGGATACTTTGCCAAAACAGCTTGAGGGATTCAAAGTCGCTTTTGGGACAACGAGGTAACAGTACTGAAACAAGTGGTGAGTGAAAAAGAAACAGGCGGATTTATCATGAAATGACATCAATTCTTCAGAGTAGGAAACAATCTTGATTGGGACACTCACTTCAAATCCATTTTTCAGACCAGTATCTGTCAAGATTAGGTTTCCGTTTCCAGGCTTTACATTGGCAACTTTTACTTTACCCTTCTCGCAACCACCTTCAGCGCGCATCACATCGTAACTGAGTGCTCTATCGACCTCAGTCCAAGTCAATGTGACACGCCTGTCACCCGACGCAGCAGAGACTTTAGGCGCACTATCGGGTACGTTTGCACAGCCAGAATTCCGCACTGCTAAATCGTTGCAGGCAATCTCTTGATCAACAAATGCTTTGTGGATGGCTATCATGTCTGTAAGTTCAAGTAGAAGAGCAAACAAACGAAAATGTTAGACGCCTAAAACGAGGAGTCAAAGCTCATCTGTGCAGGTATTCATCAATAGTACTTACGAGGCGTTCCATTTCCAAGGTTGCCATCGTTATCGTCGGCGGTAATGAAGGCCCTGTAACCAGTAAATCCACCGCATCCTCCCCATGGTGCGCTTGCATTTTCATTATACCAACCTCGAACATTTCCAGCAGCCTTGTAGAGTAAGTAGGTTGTAAGTTCAAAAGCAGTAAGGTCATCATAGCCCATGGCTGGCAACTCTCTCTTATACAGAGACCAAACTGCCTCAGAATAGACATTACCCTTGCAATGGACACCATTCTTATCGCAATTGTTTCGGGCCCATGTCATAGTATGGGCACTTTCGCTTACATACTGCATGTAATCAATATCACGAACACCAGTGCAGCCAGAACTGGCTTTACACCAATCGCTACTTTTTCCTGTCCGGCAAAGCCTACCGAGAAAACCTCGACCGATGCAACTTGAACCATTGTAGAAAGCAGCATAAAGATCGGCGACACCTTCTCCAGAAGGGGAGGAAATGCCCCCTTCTACATCAAAAGTATCCATGCCATGCCCCCATTCATGAGCAATTATAGCGGCATTCTCCCCCGAGTTATTGCAGCCTCCTCCACTTGTGTAAAAATTGATTGTTGACCCACTCCAAAATGCGTTGCAGTTGTTGTTGATATTTACATTTGCTGTGAGCTGTCTCTTCAGCGAGGATGCATTTGGGAGATGCTTGCTTGCGATATCCGCAATATGGGTTACGTGGTAATACATTGTGCGGGATGAATGGGTGTTACCTCCTCCGCCGACTTCTTGTCCATTTACTCTGCCACGTGTGCCTGTATACAATCAAAACGTCAAATCACATTCTGTCAGCAAAATTACATTGAATGGCATGAAGAAAGGTAAATATGGAAATATGCTGCATTTACTCACAGTCCGTCCCGCCACTGTTACCCCAGTTGATACCGCCCGGCTCATTGTTACTGAGGCTGGCACCGCCACATCCATCATTAATTCTTACAAACCTTCCCCGGAAACTTGCTGTTCCACTAAAATCAAAGTTTCCACCGACATCAGTTAGGGAGTTTCCAACCAGCATGTAAGACATTGGCCTGACCGAATCAGGAAGATATAATGATTGAGCGACGAAAAGAATTAGTTTGCCATGTCATGATATTATCGTGTGCTGCCTCTCGAAGGAGTGTATGGGAACTTACCAATCGGCTTGCGCTACGCCACCTGGCGACATTCCATCATTGGAGAGTGGATACACCGCCCCTTCTGCCTCAAACAAATGAACGGTATTCTTAAACTCCAAAACTCTTTTCGTGCGAGCGTCCACGTATCCTTTAAATGAGTGTGCATCACCCTGCCCGTCAAACTTGGGACAAACCTTCCACGCAAGAACATGTTTGTATCCATGAATCACTTCAGGTGATTCTAATGCCACACCACGTAGATTCGTCCTCGACGATACGAAGAAGGTATCATCATCGTTAGTCAATGTCAATATTTGAACTTCAGAGTCACAACTTTCTTCGCCGGAAACGTGGGCATGTCCGGTGTGTGTAGACAATACATTCAGGGCGTCCTCGGCGGTTATAGTTGGTGTTACACCAAAGTCCATTGAAATATCTCCCCACTGCTCCACAGCAACGGTGGCAATGTTACCGGCCACAATATTAATGGCTACGCGACTCCCTACTACCTCAATGCCCTTGAATGTCCTCGTCAATGACAGTTGAATATCTCCATCAGGATGAGTTGCCGTCCTCACCATACCCGGTGCAAACAGCTCTTCGACGTTAATGCCCAGCTCATCTTGATGATTGGTGATCCATTGCTTGCATGCGTCCACTGCCACCCCGGAGAGCATGCGATGGTCAGTTAATGGTCCATGTCCTTCATCATGCGATGTTCCCACAGTCCACAGTAGACGATTACCTACGCCATCGCCCGGTAGGACAGATGCATCTCCCACCGCTGGATATATCACGGCAGGCTTGCCAGATCGACCGTCCACATAGT
>JALLBH010000595.1:0-21810 GCA_036940005.1 Skeletonema menzelii
GAGAAGAAGTTGGTTGCATTCATCATTCATGAAAGAGATGTGTTTGTGGAGTTTGTGTGTTAGCTTGAAAGTCACCCTATTGAGTATTGTTGGTATTTGTTGTTACGGTCAAGCCGGCTGCACCATCTCAGCTTTGAGCAACTTTGAGACTTTTCATTTGGCCTCATCTTGCCTTGGGACATTTTCTGACACGTGTACCGGTTGTCGTTACGACAGGAAAGAGTAAACCTGCTAACTTTCTCTGGATGATGTTCTTCCCTCACTTGGCCGACACAAAGAAGGTGGTGCAAACTCCTCTCATTTTTCAAGACTCTTCACCATGGCCACTCGTTTGCGCAACATGCTCCGCCGCCGCCGCAACCACCTTGCAAAGGCGAAGCAACGCTCTGAAGTACCTCAAGAAAAAGGATACCGATACCATTCCGATGATGATGAGTTTGCTTGTAAGACACTGAGTGATTGCAATGACGTCGATGTTATGTGGGAATCTATGTCATCTCTCACCCTCCAAGATCATGGCTTGCCGTCAAGCAGTGGGAGGCGATCCTCCTCTCCGTTCATGATGCTTGATGCCTCCTCAAAGGAGACCTCATCAAACTCTCTGCTCCACGATACCATCATCAAGGGATCAACCGATGCTACTCTTCTCCGGATTGCCGAGCATTTCCCAGGGTTGCTTGGTCACCGATGCGACCATGGAAGATTCCCGGTACACACTGCATGCGCTTTTGCTGCGTCAGTTGACTTCATCTCCAAGTGTGTCAGCATGTATCCCCGCACAGCTGCAGCTCAGGATAATGATGGCAGAACTCCATTTCATTTCTTGTGTAAGTCTTATGCAAAGAGATGTTATGCATTTACGTCCTGGGACAAGACTGCCATTGAGAATCGTATGACACGCATCCTCTGGATCCTGTACCGCAAGGCGCCGAGTGCCATCATTCTCGAGGATAATCATGGGGTTGATGCGGTTGAATATGCTCTCGAAGCCGATATGAGCATTACCTTCATTGGCCTACTCCAAGATATGGTGACACGAGTTCGCAAAGATAACGCTAAGAAGAAGGCCAGCCGCAAGCTCATGCAAGCTCGTAGTCAACTAGAGCAGATGATGGATGCTCCAGGAGATACCGCCTACTCCTGAATTGCTTAAGCTCGAGCTTGAGATGAGGAGTTGTAAGTGGGGATGATGCCCGTAGTAGATACAAATATTATAGATGCATAGGTAGTTATACAAATAATAACTTGAATGAAGTTGATATGATACAATGTTGACTCAGTCTATACTTCTTTCCTCCGATGAAATGCACTGAAGCATCATTATCCTTACACTTACATACATGATCGTATGGTGTGGTAACAGTAATACTACTACCATATGCATAAACATGAAACAATTATGTAGTTCATTGTACATTCAAAATATCACAGAACGTGGCGTAAATGAAATATATGTATTATGAACTTAAATGTGTGGTGTACTCATTTTCATATCATACCCATTTCGTTACGCTCAATATGTTCTTTAATCATTCATTGAGGTCGATGTATCGTTCACATCCGCAGACACGAAGTGCTCGTGTGCTTCACTCTTCTGCTTCTTGCTTTTGTGCAAATTATGACTGATGTGCGACCACCGGAAGTGAAGTTCTTCTACTTTGCGCTTGTGTAGGTCATCAGGTGACATTTTCACCTTTTGCATCGGGTTGACGCGATGATTCAAGCTGAGCCAAAACGGTTTATCTCCACCGCCCACATCGAATCTAAGTGACCTGATGTAGGGTACTGCAGCCGCACATGATTTTACAAATCTATCCTTCTTTGGTGCATGAGGCGCAGACGCTGTCGATTGCTTTGGAAGAGAATTTGACATTGGACTAGACAAAATTATGGAGATGGAGGCTTCGGCGAGGAGTTGCAGGCCGGCAGGAGAGGCGGCAGCATTTGTTGAAGACACAGCACAAACCATGGTAGCAAGGAGAGTTTTCAGCTTGGTGTTTGCAACAGGGGATAATCAATGTGTAACACTTTGTCAGTAATAATTCAATATATTGTGTGTGACGAATCACGGCGATGCAACAATCTCGTTACGTATATTAGTACTACAATATGCACCTGGTGGACAAGCATTGGACCCAAAAGATCGACTGGATTGTTCGGTCGAACCGACACAACAGGCCCAGAGACCAAGACACGCACTTCGACCCAAAACTGCACAGGACAAAAGACGAGAAACCCAAGACCCTCGGGCAAGACACACAAGTCTTCCTCGGTGTCACAACAAAGTCGCACGTCAGCAGAGAGGTGACATGGGTGCCGTTTTCTGGCGGGTTCTCTCGCGGCTAAGTCGTTTTTGATCGGCAGCTGCTGCTCCTCCTCCCTCTCCCGACCCAACGTCATAAATAAACAAATCCAATGATGCAGCAATACGTTGTCAAAGCCAACCGCCGGCCTGTGGAGACAGGGCCTTCCCCTGCAGCCAGCAGCTCTCCTCCTTCTCCCGTCGTAACGATGATGCAGCAGCCTGTATCGTCGTCTGCGGTGACACCTGTGTTTCTTGCCACACCAACTGGACGATCATCCACCATGTTTGCAGCATCCAAGTCAGCGTTTACAACTCCCGTGTTTTCCCCAACATCCAATTTTGGTGTAGATGTGAAGGCAAGTGATGCATTCAGCCCAGCTCTTCGTAGAGTGAGCCCTACATCTGTCGTATCTCCACTTGAAGGAGGTATCGCACGTGGTCCTGACCTCCCTCGTGGTATCGTGGGTATTCGGCTTCATTATGATCGTCAATTTGCCTCAACTGAAATGGTATTTGAGCCTGTCAACAGGGAGGCTCCACACAGAGTTCCAATGTTTTGCTCTCCTTCTAGAAGTGGTAATGAGGACGATACCGCTGATGTGACATCTCCATCTACTGCTGCATCGGCAGTCTCATCACCTCCACACAGCTCTGGATCTGCATCATACTTAAAACTACGCAGTAGTAGAGTGGGATCCAGCAATGGCACTTGCTATGGACGCAACAGGGCATCCACTGTGTCCCCTGCGCCTGCATCTCCCACTCCTCAAAACCTCAAGGATAATCCGGAGCGCCTTGCAAAGGTCAAGACGGAGATGTGCCGCTACTATGAGCTGGGAGGTCTCAAGAACTGTCCATGGGGAGATAAATGTAAGTATCGACAAATATATAGGATGTTATTTGTTGCTGTATTATTTGAATGCTCGCAAGGTATCCTCACTGACTATCTTCAATTCATCATCTGCACTACTATGCTGTGCTCCGACAATCTCTTGACAGGCAACTACGCTCATGGCAAACATGAGCTTAAATTCAACTACTCTTCTTTATCACTCATGGAGAGGTCGGGACACATTACCAACGCCAAGACGTACCTCTCACGCCCATGCATGACGTGGATATCCACGGGAGCTTGTCCCTATGGTCGCAGATGTGCAGCCATTCACGATCCGTCTATCTCAGGACCGCTAGAGAATCCTTCCTGGCTTCCCGCAGCATCTGCCAAGACTAATGCCCAAATTATTGTGGATAGATTTGCCGCCCATCGTGACAGCACGGTCCATCAAGAGAACCCCCTGATTGCGCAGGGTATTTGGGAGAACTGTCGTCCCTCTCTTTGTGGGAGCAAGTCTACTAGTCAGCATGGTGGAAGAGATGAGAGTGAAATGAGCTGGTTGGATACCTACGCGCTCATTTGCAACATCGGTGTCCCCACCTTTGGCTCCCCACTCAGTAATGTCCTCAGCAATAAGAATGCCACCCGTAGCTCTCAATCATCGTCAAACAAGCTATCGGAATTGCAGAAGTTGTGCATTGTCAGCCAAATGCGTGGCCAGGTCAGCTCATTCAGTGGGAGCAGTACCGTCGGGTTGCAACAGCTTCATCTTTTGCACCGTGACTTCATCTATGCACCCACTCACTCTCTTCACTCTGAGCTTTGTATGATCCTACAAACTCGCTACTTCCTCATCCTTGATGAAGACTTCATCACTGCAGCTTCGGACAAACATAGTTTTGTGAAGGAGATCTCTTCCGACGAATACAACTCACGTAAATCGCCGTGGAATTCAAACTATCGCTTCAAAACGAACAAAGTTATTGTGGCTACTGAGGTGGCATTCTCTCCCAAGGGCGACAGCAATGCCAATGTGTCGATTTGGTTTGACGCCAAGCCTATCAAGCTCGAACCATCTCAGATCAAGCGTTGCCGCCGTCTCAAGCAGAAGAACAAGGCTCAGTTGAGGAATGGGCATACAGCCCCTCATTCAAATGGTGCTCTACTCTGCCGCACTTCCACTGCAGACTTTCCCTCCCGAGCTCCTCCCGACATCGATCCCTTTGTACCCATGCTTCCTGCCGAAGACAATGATGAGAATGACAAGTTCATGCTTGCCATCATCGATCACCGTATTGGCTGCCTCATCAACGAGAAGGTGTCGCATGGAAGCCTCGGGGGTGATGCATTGAGGAAGAAGCAGCAGCTTGACAAGCGCATGAAGACACTTCAATCTGCCTATGCAGGGATGAATCACTTTCATCAGAAGTGGATCTGGCCGAAACGTGAGGGTTCAGAGGTTGTGAATGAATCCACACTAGCTCCTCCATGCAACATCATGCCGTACATCCCATCAAGGTCCAGCGAAGGATCTACTTGTTTGTCAATGTGGCATTCGTTTGTCGATACATCAGCGACTTTGAATGCAGCCAGCGCAGAGCAAGTTGTTCCTCCAAAGCTCATGAGCTGCGAGGCTGGCCATTTGAGTGTATTCCAAGCCCTCGACAATGGCTTGCCCGCATCGAGTTCAGTGACTCGTCGCATTCCCCGCATCAAGCCATNATCACACTGAGATGATACTAATGATCTAACTCGAAAGAAATCCTCGCATAAAGGTCCCTCGACGCCAAGCTTTACTTGGTTCAAAGTATCAAGGACATTCATGGGATGGATTTAAAGATGTCATGCCTGCCTCATTGATCAACCATATCAATGGGAATGCCATCTACAACTTGACCAACCCTCTCTTCCAAAAGTATCATGCAGAGTTGATCAGAGAGGCTTGGACCAAGTTTGCCGCTGTGCCATACGATTACCGGATTAGTCAAATGATCCATGAAGGTAGATTCGGAACTAAGCCAGAATTTCCATTCCCTTGGATCAAGCACCCTCGCTCTGGGGGAAGTATTGAGTTACACAAGAAGCCAAAGTTAACACAAGTTTGGAAGAAGTATGGTGGCGGAGATCTCGACGAGCAACATGACGCCTACCCTATTAAGGAGTCAAGTGTTATGTCCAACTTTGGTGAGGGCAATTATCTCCAAAAGCACGTCCCCCGGGGGGTAACGCAGCGCTTGTGCATGGAATGAATGTGTATAAACCGTACAATCCGGATACTCACGTGAGTTGATTACTATCATCTCGTACCTTCTTCGCTATCTTTTATCTCTTTCTCACCCACGTTGCTTTCTACGCACACACACTTCATACTTGCAGCAAATGTCCCTCGTGGTGACTGCATGGGACAATGAAATGCACCGCGATGATCTCATACACGATTTGAACGAAAAGACTCACATCTTCAATGAAGTAATTATCATGCAGAACCCATACATTCCTGATGGCGGCGTTCCCTCAGAAGGTGTTCCCGTCCGTCTTGTTGAACGTCTCAACACCGATATTACAGACGTTTGTGACGCACCTGTATTCACGGAGTGGTTCTACCACACAAATTCATATCATCAGGTTGCCGATAAGGTTGATTTACTCTTTTCCAAGGAGGATCCTGTCTCCCGTCCAGTCGTGCCTTACACGCCTGCAGATTCGGTGCATTGCAATGAGTATATCGCATGTCGGGAGACTATTCGCATTGCACGTGAGATCTATCCCAATCTTGATAAAGTTGTCTTGAACCATGACCTACCTTATCACGTTCCAAGTCGCAATGCCTTCTGCGAGTTCTGGAAGGCCAAGTATGGCATGAATGGTGAACACCTAGCATTGCAAGAGGGCGGACAACGCCTTGCTCTTGCAAACAGCACACCCATCGTCCCTACCGCAACAGCCTACGTGGCTTTCCTATATCGCAATGGTCTTGCTGAGCATCTGTATCATTTTTCCAACACCCTATTGCATGGTTCAAGGAATTTGTTTGTCAGAGCGGTGGAAGACAAGTATACAGGGTTAATAGTTTCTCAAACTCAAATCGCGTCAAATATTGGGCAAGGGCGAAAGCTGAAAGGTAAACCTACCGGCGGTGGCGGTGGAGGTAATGATGGCGGTGGAGGAGGTGGAGAAGAGTGTGCTGCGGCGGGCGGAGTTTGTAAGGGTAAAGATTCTACGCCATGCTGTCCCCCATATACCTGTGGGCCCGATAAAGTATGCCTTGCCGCTTCCCCATACGGTGGCTCCTCCGACAGAAGGCTAACAATGTCCGAGCCAGGTTTCCTAGTTGCGGAAGTCAGAGCCCAATTGCACTAGCAGCAACAATGCCCCCCTGAATGCTAAATACTTCAGTTAACTAACAAATTATAATGATCTCTCTACATCACATTCAACGACCAACGACATGCATTGCATTCATGTCTATACAAATATGTTACTGCACCGTTAAAAAAAACCTCCTCCCCTCTCCTTCAACAGTGATCTCTTTGATGGTGGGATCACACTCATGGGCAACTCTGCTGGGATTGGTCTTCCCTTTTGCATAACGGCGCTGCACAACACCATAAATAAGAATGTATCAGTGAAACACGTGGGCGAAATACACATCAATATGCAAACCAAAGACAGCACACTTGTACTCACTCGCAAAGGAACATGGCAACAACATACTCATGATGGTCAAAGTAACCATCGCGATCAATATCACTTAAAGCCCAAATCTGACGCAACTGTTCCTTCTGCAATCCAGTCTTCACCAACACTTGCTTGGCAGTCTGGGGAGAAAGGAATCCGCCCTGAGGACCAAGCGCCTCAAACGATTCCTTCAGACGTTCCGCACTCTCCTCCAACGCCCAATATTCATCCGCATCCTCTGCGGCACCAAAAGGATTTGATGCCATGGCATTATCCGTCTTACCAAATTTACCCGCCCCACTAGGCACAGGAACATAGGTATTATCCTCCCTCGTTGCACCAAACTTGGCCTTTAAGGTTTCCGGAGAATCCTTCTCACTGGGCAACTCCTCCATCAACTTTGGCAAATGACTTGACAAACAATCCTCCAACAACTGAATCTGATCCAATTTCAATGAATGAAATTCACTAAACTTTGTATCTTTCAATTTCTCACTAAATTTGTTGATATCGGGGAAATCACCTGGTGCCAAATTGTGCTTTTTCATGATCGTTCGGAATACATTGGGCATGTCGCTAATAAGCTTTTGTTGCTTCTTGTCTTTTCCCATGACTGCGGGCATTTGTGATTTCAAATGACCTATTATATACGCTAATGTCTTGACCTTGCGGATGCGCTTGACCAATTCATTGATTTTACGCACAGCCGATTGACGGGGAAGGATGGCCAAATCTCTCATTAGATCGCTCTCTTCCGATTCGAAGAGTTCGGCATTGTCCAAATTTTGGAGTGGTTCATGCCAAAAACTCCCCACGTAGACACGTAGGACCTCAGGGGAATTAATCGTCTTTCCCAATGACCAGAGGAGAGATCCATACACACGCATGAGTTGTTGTCGATTGATTTGATCGGCCTTATTGAGGATGCAGCGGACTTTATCCTCATGTCCCTTGAGCACGTCAATCGTTGCCTTGAGTTCATCCGAAATATCCAACTTGTGTGCATCGAACAACAACAAGATAAGATCCGCCCGATCGGCAAACCAAGACACCACCTTGGTAAAATCATATCCACGGTTAACACGTTGTTTCTCCCCCGATAATATACCCGGAGTGTCCACGAGGGTAATACTCCTCAATACCGAACTGGGCAACTGACTCCCCTCAAACCGGCTCAAAAAGCTCACACCGAACCGCTCCAATCCCCGAAAGGGCAGGTCAGGATGGACACTGAGCGCATTGCCCGGAATAGTCCTCTCCTCCGGCCCATTAATCAAACACGTGAACCGATCTGTGGTCGGCTCCGGTCCAATCCGTGCCCCCGGAAAATCCCTTCCGAGCATATACCGGATAAAGCTAGTTTTTCCCACCGAATATTGACCCACGAGCATAACTTGCGGTTTGGCATCGAATTCCACATCGGTGAGAAAGGGAGATTCGTAGAAGAAATCGTAGCGGTAGCGTTTTTCGGCGGGGAGGATATTGTCTTTGTAGATTGCCTTGAGTTGGGCGGAAACGCGGTTGGTTTTGTTGATTACTTCGTCGGCTGAGGACGGCCGGGGGGAGGACGAAGAGGCCCAGTTTGACATGGTGGCTTATTGCTTTGGTAGTTGGCGTAGGCTGGCTGGTCTATCAATGTACAAGTCACGTGCATAAAGAAGTAGATTTTTTCATCATTGTGCAGGACTTTTCAGGCCGGAACGGATTTGAAATTTTGCTGGGGATCAGTACGGGAGGTGATGGGCGAATTTTGTCTTGCCCATGCGTACAAATGACCGATGGTACAATGTACAATATTGGATATCTAAATGTGTGATGGATAGGTAGATAGTTGGCTATTGGGACGCTATTGGGTTGGATAACGCTACAAAAGACATAGAAGAATCACTTTAGTTTACATTATTTGGATTGCGATCTGGTGTATGCACTTGCACGTCTTGTGTTCTATTCAGCCATCTCGCATCAAGTTCAAGTAAGTCAACAAGAAAGTTAAGAACAGTCTCCCGCTTTAGGCACCCCAAGATTGTCGAGTTCTTTGTTGCGTCTCAAGAAGTAGGTAGCATCTGGCCATCCATAGGCACCTTTCGTCGTACTGGTCTTGTGGTGGATGCTAGCCCACGTAATTACCCCCTTTCGATTGGTTGTTAAAGATGTCCCAATACGAAATGTTAGTCCATGAGAGAATGCCCACTTTAGCCTCTTTAACAAATCACGTCCTTCATCGTTATCCGGCATAAAGGCTCTACGATTGGCTCTTTCAAATGCTTTCCCCTCTTCATCATGATACTCCTTTTGCCTCCCTGAGGACATGATATAGTCAATCACAATAGTACCCACATTGCTGAAACCTTCACAAGACATATTCCTATTCGTTGACACCCGCATCTGGCCGGAAGGAGACTTACCGATAGGTTCCCTTATTCCTATTCTGCAGGTAGGGCATGTGCGATTTTGACGCAACCATGGCAGGAGGCAGTCTTTGTGCGCGTTGAAATTGCACGTCTTGCACTTCGAGAGTTTAGTTACATCTGGTCCAAGTTCATCTAAACAAGATACACATGGATCAGATGATTTGAATGTACCTCCGCAAATACAATTATCAGAGGAAATGCAAATGCAAATCTTCGGTGTCTCGAACATATTGGTGTCGGAACTTGGAAGAGTATCTGGCGCATTGTATTGAATCACATCTTCTAACACAGATGCTGTTGAGCTAGAACGACGGAGACTTGAGGGTACGGCTTGGCTTGATGATTGGGAATTCTTAGCCGAGATTCTCCTAAAGAATTGTTCCAGTCGTTGCGTCAATGTCGAAGCGTCTTTATATGCCTCGAATGACGGAGCCGACTTATACAATAAGGATTCAAATTTATTTGCAAAAGACTTCAATTTTTGGGGTGCAATATTAGGATTCCGTTGACGGAAACGTTGTACACTGCAATGTTGGAAGGAAGGGGGGGGGTTAGATAAATTAACGAGAAGAGGAATCTTAAACATATATAGTACCACTCACATCGCATGAACAATCTTCTTTCGCTCTTGTACATCTCTATCACCGTTCTGCCAGCCACTATTTACCTTGGCTTGTGTACCTGAAATTGGTGGAGGTTTCTGTGCTTGCTGCTTGGTTGATGCTACCGGCGGAAGGCTAGGTGCATGTAAGTTTGGTGGAGGCTTTGTGGCTGCGCCGAAGTTTGGTGGAGGCTTCCGAGCGACTGCAGAGTGTGGTAGAGGAGGATTCTCTGCAGCCGATGTAGACGGTGCACCCACATCGTCGACACTGCTTCCCAGTACGGTTTCTGGCTTGTTAAAGAAGTCATCTACAATCTTTTTCATCGCATTTAACCAAGGAACCAAAGCAGAGGGAATTGTAGTGCTTTTATCTTGCACCAACTTTGCATTGAACTTGAGTACCGGGACAACCTGAGATGATCGTAAGAGAACAATCTCATCGTATCGTTCACGATTTGGTATTCTACTCCACATCTTATTTCCGATGACTGTATCATATCCTTCGCGCATTGCTTTCTGTCCAACGCCCACACTCCGTTTTACCCTCACACCAGGATTATGAAGAGTCCCTACCAGCTCCACATCATTTGGGTCGATTCGTTTGGTCTTGCCTTGTAAGCGAACCACGAGCATTCCCACGTCGCCATATTTTGTTAAGTCGGCTGGGGCATTGCCAGTGTATACACCATCGCCAAACACCATGCCGTGCTTGCGACCCGCTTCCTGTGCATTTAACTTGGGGTTTGATTCTCTATCCTCCATTGTCATCAGCCCGTCACGCTGTATATGCGTCAACACAGATTCTGAGGTAAAATGAAAACCAATGTCCACAGTAGCCGTTTTGTTGGCTTCCTGAAAAGTCTCTTGACATAT
This sequence comes from Skeletonema menzelii, assembly GCA_036940005.1. Lineage (NCBI taxonomy): Eukaryota > Bacillariophyta > Thalassiosirophyceae > Thalassiosirales > Thalassiosiraceae > Skeletonema > Skeletonema menzelii. Next base: position 10,704 of record JALLBH010000595.1, read on the forward strand.
GAGCATATTCTCCGTCATGAAAACCATATCATCTTGAGCAATTGCACTTATTCCCTCGTCCCCTTGTTCTGTCTTAAGACTGTGGCATTCCGTCAATACCTTTTCCACAAACTTATACGCGCGTCCAGCATTCGTCGACAGCATTTTCCGCTCCTCTTCAGCCAGCCGTGCTTCTTCCCTCCCCAAATGAGCAGCAAGTTTGGCATCATAAACAAAGTATGGATGACTTTCTACACTTGATTGACGGGAGTAAGGTGCCTTGGCTTCAGGCGCTTCAGATGTTTTACGTTTCGTAGGCTGATTGCTTTCCTTCTCTTGTTTCATCTCTGCCTTTCGTTTTAGATACTCCACTATAGCAACTGTCTCATCCCCATCTGTTGTCTCCGCTAAACATTCCATAAACAACTTTATCTCGGCTTCACTTTGGAACTTATACTTCTTTGCCGGAGAGTAATAGCACACGTCTACTACTGAGGGCTTCCCCTCTTGGTTTGATAGCCTTGGGATCTCCTTTTTAGTCAAACCGTTCCCCACGGGAATGGGTGCAAACTGTAGATCACTTTTTGAGACTGTCGGATGTAAACTCTTCCTCTTCCTTGAGACCCCCGCTGCAGGTTTCTTCAATTCTGGTGTTACCGTTGGCAATGGCGGCGATCTCTTTGAATTTAGCGTGCTATTGGTAACCTCAGCCTTTTTCTTCAATTTAACAGAATCTCCCAAGTTGCGTCTCTTCTTTTTCTTCTTCTCCTCAAGCGCTGGCGGGGAGATATTATATCTCTTACGGACTTCGATTTTGTACTCTTTCCCATCCTCCTCCCCAGTCGTAGTGGCAACTTTAGTCGCAGTACCGAAGAGAGTAAACCCACCAAATTTATTCGTCCCCTTGCCCTTGACAGAATATTCCCCCTCCCTCTCCTTGTCTTCCTTAAAACTCAACGCAACTCCACTCTCAGCAATCTTATACACAAGAGGCAATAGGCAATTACATTCTTGAAGACTAAACCATCCATCGAATTCCCCATTCATCGGTAGTTGCGTAACATCTTCCTGAGGGGGGATGTTCCGTGACAGCTCAAACCTCCCCGACATTGTCAGTCTATTGTCAGCGGTCGTACCGTAAAGAGCAGCCGCCTTTTGTTCTTCCGTCCAATTGCCCCGAATCACGTGGCGACCTACAAAACCTTTGTTAATGTAAGAAAGGGTTCCAACGAGAAGTACTTCCGTCACTGCTTTGGATTTCCCAGAAGCAGCCGCTGCGGGTGGACGGGAAGGGAAATCCATAATTTAATGTAAATTATAACCCTAAATTATGAGCTCATGGAGCTGGTTTGTTGTCTGCTTGGGGCAGGAGTAAGCGCTACCAAGACTTGCCAAGAGAGACAGTGGTGGGGTGAGGTTTAGATGATGATAATGGATTGGAGACTCTCAAAGTCATCAGGAATTGTATCCTGCATGCGGTACTCCTGCAGGCAATCCAAATTTTGAAAGGGATTGCTCGCTTGAGTACCAGATCAGGAGAGTTTAGATGGGTATCTCAACACCAACAAACTTTCATTCACACCATATATATTATCCCTCCCACATCGAATACCGGTTGTCTCATCCTGATCTGGTACTCAATGTGTGAGGTTCCCTCCCCAACTTTGGGAACCTCCCCCATCGAATACCAGTTGTCTCTTCTGATCTGGTACTCAATGTGTGAGGTTCCCTCCCCAACTTTGGGAACCTCCCACATCGAATACCACTTGTCACAACAACTCAACAACTTTGCCTAAGTACATACTTATATTTACTTACTCAATTGAGCTAGCCAAATTTTGAAAGGCAGGGCTATGTAGCTCAATTGAGTACCAGATCAGGAGATCGTATATAGATAGGCATCTCAACACCAACAAACATTCATTCACACCAGCAGGCCGGGATGATGTGACTTCTTATGGCTATGGGTTGGATAAAGCTACAAACGATATAGAAGAATTACTACGAAGAAACATCACCATGAACTCAAGAGCTGTAGTTTATATTTGGATCGCAGCATTTGGTGTCTGCGCTAGCACGTCTTGTGTCGTCGCTGCGTTTGGACAAAACGGTGGCAGACGACAACATCATGATGTGCACAAATTATCCTCATCAGCGGTAAATAGCAACATATCCAACGGCAATATACCCAGTGGAATATCATGGGAGGTATTTGTCTCACATGCAAACAAAAGTAACAAAGATAAGGGTGTCCTGACCGCATCATCTGTGATGGAAAGCTTTTCCTCATTTTCACCATCTCCTGGTGTCATCAAAGTAAACGCCGCCATCTTTAACAAACAACCCAACAAAGCTATTGGTAAAGGGAAGGGACATCTGGTACGATGTATACAAAAGAAGGACGATCTTACCTTATCAGCAATTGAAATTAATAATGTCGATTCGGTAGACAAGGTATACAGAATTGTCACCGAACACATGAGATTAACTAACGTCAATCCCAAGGCATGTGACTGTATGAAAACCTACTTTGAAGGTAATGGGAGTCTCGAAGAGGGAGACCCATCCAAAGCAATCACACTGTATAACCAGGCATTATCCTTGGCGGATAGACGCACGCGACAAACATCACAATTGCCAAAGGGAGCGATACTTATGAAACGTGCTCGTGCGTATCTGCAACGGGCAGCAAATCATCGTAAAATATTGAGATCACTTGTTAAGGATTTGACAGACACCGTTCCATCAGCATCGACTATGAAGATACTGTATCAAACTGCGTCATCTCACCCTGAATTATCCGCATCGATCTTCCAGCGCTTGGCAGGTGACTCGAAAGTAAACCAAGGCAAATTTCGGCAGATACGGTACCGTCATGACATGCACGAGTTCGCCTTATTGCATGCCACCCAAGACTCACTCCAGGCAACGAAACTGTTACCCCAAAGTGCCAATGCGTGGTTCGTCGCTGGGGAATGCTTGGCAGAGTTGCGCAAGTTGAATGAAAGTAATCAATATTATGTACGGGCGTTGGCGTTAGATCCGAGTATGAAGGATGTGCTGACAGGTTTGATAGAGAAGAATAAGTTGAGTCAGGAATTTATGGATAAGGCTCGGGCGAGTGGGTTTTCAGGTGATACGCTGAGGTTGGCTGTGGATGTGGCTGCGTCGTATTAAAATCAGAAAGTTGAGTGTAGTAGAGTGCATCCTACTGAGATCTTTCGTGCTATTATGATGAATGCTACCATCTTTTGAAAACTGCTGAGAGGTCCTTTCATGTCAGCATCTAGGAGTAGATCTCTTACAATAAGCGTCTATAAATAAATACTCGAGTTGCAAATACTCTCCACGACATCAATTGGATTTGTTTGCATCTAAGTTCATACTGAAACTGTAAAGTAGTCTCCAACAGGATCTAACAAGGAATAGTATTTCTCTCACTCATCATCTTCCACTTCCTCCTTATATTCTCCAACCATACTCCCAGAACTTACTTTTACCCCTCTCTTTTCCATATCTTTCGTCATGGCCTTCAAAAAGCACGATCGATACGCATCAAATAACTCCTCACAATCTTCATCCTTGCTAGAAAGTGCCGCTGTGTAGCATGCATCATAGACTCGTTTCTTTTTTCGACAGAGCCGTTCGGCTCGAGCGTATCCTGATTCAGTTTTGGGTGGTTGTCGTTTTATTTTGGTTGTGTTGTTGCTGCTTGGATTGCTATCATCATTTTTTGATTGCGATGCTGCTGTTGTATCTATGGTATTGTTGTTGCTGTTTGTAATGGACGATGATGAAATGTTGTCGTCAGATGATGCAGTCGATGGTGTGCTTTGACTGGAACCCATAACGTGTTTGCGCTTTTTTTTCGGACAAAACAAAATAATGTATCTATGAAGTGGTCGTCGAATGATGCAGGCTGACAGATGACTACAATATCATCAAAGAGTTATTGCCAAGCTAGCATAACAAGGGAGTGGGCAAACAGATAGTGAGGTGGTATCTACTTTTAATATTATGGATGTCGCGTGGATGGAGGCGTCGATGAGTTGGTCAAGTGCAAAAACAAAGAAGTGCAAAAAACCAGCCCACACGCGGTATCGAACCACGGACCTTTTCATTACGAATGAAATGCTCTACCACTGAGCTATGAGGGCAATTTGGAAAGCTGCAGAAAATGCAAGAAAATATAAATTATGAACTTGTTTAAAGAGCAACCAGAAAACAGCCGACCAACGACCAGCCAAGCAAAGCAACAACCAATACGCACGCAACATGACAAAACAAAAGCAAACGACCCATAAGTAAACCTCCCATAAACAACATATAGATTGCATTGGGGTTGCGGAGGGCGAAGCACAATAATATACAACAATATACAATGGCACAATCACTCTGGGACGCCGCAGCCGACCTAATCAAGGTGACAGAAAGTCATCCATTCCTCGTAGCCATGGTTGACGGCACTCTCAGCCAGGATAGTTTCCGCTACTACGCTATTCAAGACGCTCTTTTTCTCACCGACTTTGCCACCTGTTTGGAGCTATTAGCAGCCAAAATGAAAGAAGAAATGAGTGACGAAGACTCTACAAAAGATGCAAGTATTCAACGTGTGAAGGATCTAGCCGTAGGTATCGAAGAGGCCGAAAAGGAATTGCATCGATCTTTTTTTGCCCAGTGGGATATTGACGCATCAAATGCAACATCCATGCCTAATACTCTGTTATATACATCCTACATGTTGAGAGTTGTTTCAACACGTCCCTATGCGGAAGGTCTGGCAGTGCTACTCCCTTGCTTTTGGGTTTATATGCATATAGGAAATTGTATGCTCAAATTACGTGAAGAATTGGATAGTAAACGTACAGATCGACGACCGGCACAATTTGATGCTTGGATTGACATGTATAGTGGAGAGGAATTTGAGACGGAAGTAAAAGATTATATTGCAATTGTCGATAAGGCAGCTGTGTCAGCCGATGAGGAGACACTGAAGAAGATGAAGGAACATTTTACTATGTGTTGTAAGCTGGAATACATGTTTTGGACGCAGGCACAGACACTGATGACTTGGCCAGACTTTCAAGAATGAAGATAATCGGGAATAATAATCTGAAGTAACATCTATCGTGAGAAAAGATCTACCCTACATGCCGCAAGTGTGGTTCGAAATCGAAATCAAATGTATTTACACGACGAAAATGCATCCGTGAACGCATGCAAGTAACCACACAACTCTTCAGAGCAAGGATTCTCTCATTAGCGCAACATATCAATATACTTGCATTTGATAGAATAATTCACTACTTACACGTAGATTTTGAACGAGATTGACAGCAGTGCATAGAATGCTCCTGTGCTTCTTCTGCAGTGAGTATGGTGTCGTGTGAGTTATACTTACTATCTGTTTCTAATCATCTCTGCTAATCATTCACTGCTGTCGAGTCTTCACTTTTATCCTGAATCTTTGCGGCTCTTGGTCCCTGGGTAGATAGGACTCCCAATAAAATCTACACCGGCGAAGTGAGACGTGCTTGGCCTTCTTCTTTCTTCTTTCACGCTTCGCTTCACGCTATCATTGATCGCATAGGCATAAGTAGGTAGATAGTTTGCAGGCAACACTGATTCGTTGCTAGNTGGGTTTGTTTGTTATGGCATCTTGTGTATGTAGTCTCAGAGCGGCACCATGGAGCATATGCAAAAGAGGATGTGATTTGTGATGAAAAAGGGTGATTCTTTGGTAGAGGTGCTAATGCACTGCAATTTAGGTGATGGTAGCACTTGTCAAATAGTCGCAGTCCCGTGTCAAATAGTCGCAGTCCCTTGTCAAATAGTCGCAGATTCATGCGACTATTTGACAAAAAAAGCAATTTGTTTAGGGTCTGTCATTATCAGACAGGAAGAACATGGGCTCCAATTGCAATATCGTATTTGAATCTAATTCCACAGCTTTAAAATCTACTAGAACTACCGGTGGACTGGCTCTTCAATCTTCAATTGGCAGCATCCTATTTATGCTACATACAACTTATATTTATTTTTATGTACGCATCCCCCTGTTGCTACTGATGAATCCTTCTGCTTGACAATGTCACCTGGATGCTGATCACTCGTCCTCACTATCTGATTCAAAAATCAGACGATTTGTGCGCAATCTTTTTGAATGCCGCTGTTTGGTGCTGGTGTATTCTTCAGAATCCTCATCAGACGCCGGATCATTGTCATTGTTGTTGTTGTCATTGACATCGCCATTATCATGATCACTGCCACTGCCACCGCCAAACATTAGAAACTTGCAGTTCCACTCACTCTTGCTCTTGCTTTCTTTGCAGGCGCTATTGCCTTCTTTTTCTGGTCCTTGACCATCTGTTTCATCTTCTGAAATGTCCTCATCTCCAGGCACAATGAAGCTGTCCTCCTCGTCATATTGGTCTTGCTTGCCATCATTATCACTTGTACTTGTATCACTATCTAGAAAAAATGATGTATTCTTTTTGCTACTCTTTGCCTTTGCCTTTGCCTTTGCCTTTGCACTGCCCCAATCTCTTTCCCTATTACTGCTGCTGCTGCTACTGCTACTGCTACTGCTACTCATACAGCTACTAATACCGTTTTTGTTGCAACAAGGAGTACCAGAAGCTGTTCCTGTTGGAATCAATTCTGATGCCAATGACAATGAAGAAGGATGACGATAGCCAAAGGTAAAATCTCCTGCCTCTGTCCATTGTAGAATGGGCATCAAGGGGGAACGAATCTCCAGGACAGCCCCAGTCTGTTCGTGCCAAAAACAGTACTTGGCCGACTTAGAGAACCTGGCTTCATTTGAGTTGTTTCGATTCTTCGCTTCTGCCTTAGCAGCAGTGAGCAGCAGCTGTTTTTCGTTGATAGAAAACTGTGTTGACCCATGGGAAAGAAACGAAGAAGACTCACGCATGTCAAAGGTCTGAACATGACCTAAACCTAACCCTTCTGACTCATTTTCTTTCATTTGGAAGTGCACAATTACAGCCTTTCCAGCTATCATGTCGTTCATATGATTGCGACGAATCAGTGCTTCATCCTTGTCAGTGTCAGAGTCCAAAACGAGGGGAAAGTATCCCCCATCCTCGTGAAGCTCATCCTCCTCCATTTGTAGAAGGCACAAGTCCAATTTTAGCACCCCTTTAACATTATCGTATTCAAACCATTTGATCCCAAATGATAGGTACATCCGTTCAATTTCATCATTAACGTCCGCGACAACATTCCTCCGAACTGAAATGGAAGATAATGATAATGCACCTGCTGTTGTTTCTGTCACTGCCGACTCAAGCTCAAGCGCTGCCCAACCATTTTTTACATTGACATTATGTGATACTATATCTTCCAATGACTCCAAGCATAAACTAGAGGAATAAGATTTCATCTTCCCCCCCGCATCAAACCCAAGACGAGAGACGTCTCCCCGACCCTCACTTCCACTGCCACTGACCTTGACTGACATTTTTTTAGTGCTAAGCTGGCTTTGGCTTTGGTAGATATTTTTCACCTTGCCTTGACCTTGACCTTGACCTTGACCTTCTGCGTCGGCGTTTATTTTGAAGCAGTTTTGAAAATTATGAGCTCTTGGAGCTGGTTTGTTGTCTGCCTGGGGCAATGTTTGGAATGTTTAAGCCCACGCACTTAGTAACATAGCATGAGTTCCATCCATCCCTCCAGGCGATTTTGCCTGTCGTTTTGTGGAAGTCATTAGGAGGGCAAGGTAATGAGATGCGCCTTCTGCGACAAACCCATAACTGATGATGAGAAAGTGATCACATGCGATGGCTGTCACGTTGTAAGATACTGCGACTGTCGCAGGAAATGTCAAAAAAGTCATTGGCCAACACACGAAAGGAAAGAAAATGCGAATGGCACAGCGCTGTATTGATGCTGCATGAACATGGCATGTGCTGGTTGTGTTTTTGAAAGAAGAAAATTGGAGGGAGTCTAAATCTCTCACAGACGTGCCCTTTTTGTAAAAGAACAATCAAATCAATAAAAGAAAGGATCCAGTTTATCAAAACGGAAACCCTCTGTTAAAAGACCAATATTATTCCATTCAGTTAGTTTAGAGTGCATAGATGACCTCGAAACATGTGTCAAGAGTGTCGGCGTACTTCTTCTCAATATCACGGACAAAGTCGTAAGACATCCAGCGCATCATTACATGTAATGTCCAATATCGGGTTGGTGCAGCTGTCCAGGTCCAGCAGTCAGCATACTTATTTTGAGAGGGTTGGGAGTGGATTTGTTATGGAGGTTGTATTACTATTGATCAAAGCTATCAGACATCAACTCAGATTCAGATGCTCTTCATTGCTCACAATGACATTTTTTTTCGTATACGCTCACTTTGGCGTATACTCTGCTTTATTTCGATATTCAAGCCTGCTTCTGCAATTGCTTTTACTGGTATGTACTCCCAACGACGGTAGTCAATATCATCAGGCCCATGTCGAACAATAAACCTCTTTCTCTCTTCATCACTCCACCTGATTGTACGAAGATTTAAGCAATCTTTTCTGCCTCTGTAGAAACTTTCAATGCACTCATCCAGGTTGTCTGATGACTTCATTTTCATTGTTGTTTTTGCTGCAATTCGGTCTTCTGTTGGTTTCATTGAGATGGTTATTTCTGTGTCCCTGTTTGATGCAGAGTCACTGTCTAAGCCAAGGAGAAAGTCACACGACCAAAAATGCCCTGTGCCATCCCAGCTCAGCCCCTGTTTGTTTCCCACTCTATTATCGCTTTTGTTCTTGAAATTCTTTCCAAACGATGCTTTCAACACAGTATAGGTCATCTCTTCTTGTGTACTGTCACTTCCGTTGCGTTGATTTGCAGACATCGCATTGCACATGATGCTACTGATAGTAGCAGGAACCACTGGCTTTGGCCATTGAAAAAGAGAGTCTAAATTCCAATATTGCCCATTTATCCTGAGAAGTGTAAAGTAATGGGGTACTGTCTCTTTGGAGACTTCATGAACAACGTAAGCTGCAGCTGCTGTTTTGGGACAGTTTAGGAAATCGTCGAAGTCCTTCGCCTGAATATAATCAAGAGTCAACCCAACACTTGCTGCAGCTCTTATGAGTACGTCTATCTCAAAATAGCCATTCTTCCCCACAAAATCATTTGTTCTCTTTTTATCTTCCCTGCAATACAATTTATTTTGCTCTGAATGCAATTCTTTTGCACAATTCAGAAAGTGATCTTTGGTAAACAAACGCTCTTGACAGATCGCGTTGAGCGCATGGATAGCACATTGTCCTCCACATTGAAGTTCGTGGCGTAGTTTGATTCTCGCTGCCTCAGTTTGTTCTTTTCCATATAGCGCCCCCGCTGAGTCTGCTGTNTTCGTGGCGTAGTTTGATTCTCGCTGCCTCAGTTTGTTCTTTTCCATATAGCGCCCCCGCTGAGTCTGCTGTCAATACTTGTGAATGACAAGTGCTCTTCATATTGGGAACAGAGGGAACAGCAACAGCAGTAGTATCAGCAACAGCGACTGTGGAAGCTGGCTGTTGCTGTTGAGTAGCGACCTCCTCCATTTCATCAAAACCACCACTTTGAGCGGATTGGACAGATGCAACCGGCTTCTTTGCTTTGACTACTGTATCGCTCAAGGCTCCACCGAGACTGTTGCAATGTCTCGTACAGAAACCTTTTTTCTGAGCAATGTTGCCGCATCCCTCATTTTTGCATAGTTTCCTCTTTGCCCCATGCCTGATGCACACTCCTCCTTTTTTAGCTTGATTGGAGCAGCCATCAACGCTGCATAATTTGACCTTTGCCCCATGCTTGATGCACACTCCTCCTTTCTGAGCTAGATTGCTGCATCCTCCATGGATACATTGTTTTAGCTTAGCTCCGCTCTTCTTTTTATTACCACCATGCGTGATACATAACTGTCCTGCTTGAGCATATCTTTGACATCCTTCTACACAACATTGTCTGACTGGGGCTCCATGTTTATAACATTTGTTCCCTTTTTGTGCCCAATTGTTGCAACCATCAACATGGCAGGGGCGAACTCTTTTCTTTGGTGGCGACGGAGACATCATAAAGGCACTTTGTGACTACTGCTATTGTGGCGGTCAAAGTCTCTTTGTATGAATATTATGGCAACATGGTGCGTCTCTTTTGTGATTAGAGTGGCCTTAAATCGTTCCGCACGCAAAAAATCCTTACGCATGACGTTTTTTGTGAATTGTGGAGAAAATTATCCCTTGATTATCCACCCGCCGTGACGTAGTTTGCGTGCGGAAGGATGATAATGTCTTTTTTCCTTACACTCAAAAGTTCTGTTTTGCGTAAGGAACGAACAAAGCTTAGTTACATCAGGTTATTTTGGCTACGTACTATTCCTACGTAGACCTACGTAAAACCCCAAATCTCCTCACACACATGTACCATGGCATCCAACGCAGTAATACCATCGAATATGCTACCAAATAATACAGTTCCAATAGAAAACAGTCATATCATATTCTCATAATTCCCATATAATGTTATGTATATTTACGCAGACACACACAGTCTCACAAATTCATCTAATCACGTTCATCTTCATCCTCTTCATCTTCCAAATCATTATTACCTACACGAATATCCTCTTTGTCGATATCCTCGCAGAGAACTCTAATGCGCCTCTTATTCCGACCAATTAACGCTTGAGTCGGTGGAGTCCAAGCATTGGTTTTCTTTTTATGGACATCAACACTATCACTCCGAGTCAGTCCAAAGAATGATACGTTGTGAAAATTTACCATGCAGCCTTGGTTCCAGTTCCTGCTGGCAGGCCCACAAATAGCTTTATTGCACTTAGAACATTTCCATAACGTGTTTTTACCACATACCTCACACGCTTTTGAATTCGTGTCACTCTTAAATGACTTCAAGTGAACGTTCAAGTCATCCAACGTTTCGCAGATCCTATCAGACACTCTTGCCTTCTTCACATTACTCACGCTCAACCCATCATCCACGTAATTATCAGCGCTGCTACTCTTGGAAGAAGCCCGTCTCTTCTTGTGCTGTTGTGTACACACCCGTAGTTGATCATCGCCTGGGTAAGAACGTTTGCGTGGATCGTACTCCAACATTTGTTGTC
>JALLBH010000596.1:0-16068 GCA_036940005.1 Skeletonema menzelii
TGACTGACTCTTCACGGGTATTTCCTTACCAAACTATTCGACTGCTTGATCCCCGTGGTCTCAAGGCTTCCATCCAAATGTAAGAACGTCTTCCACCGACCAATCACTTACTATCTCCTACAAACCCACTTACTTGCGCTATCCTTGATTCCACTTAAGCCGAACACGGAACACTTAAGTTCTTAGAGGCGTTCTACTCGACTAACGGAGTATTTGAATGTAATATATGCTGCCATGGGCAAGCGCTAATATCAGTCTTCTTCTTTATCTAATTCATTTTAATTCTACTAAGTGTGAGCTCTTCTATCGGTCATTGGAATTCTTGGATCTTGTTCCCTTGGTCCCACGCAAAATTAGCGGAGGAGCACCACCCTTAAGCAGCCATGACTCAAACTCCTCTGTTGCCTCTTGCCTGTCGTATTTCTTCGGCCAATTTCCACTTATCTGAGGAACCTCACTCACAAACCCATTATGATTCATATGGATGTGAACCTTCTTGCCTCTAAGATCTTTCCAATATTTCTTCTTTTTAGTGGACTCAGAATAAGTGAGAGTGCACTGTATGGCATTACCATTGATATCACTATCTGGAATCGCGAGCTTGATTAAGAGACAGCAGTCCTCACCAGTAAGGCCATAGCAGTTGATAGGGTCAATAGTTCTTTCGCCGAATTCTGGTACTACTGTTTCTTCAGAAATCGCCTGTATAATCTTGTCATCTCCTTCAGGGAGATTCGTTGCCGAGTGATCGGTCAAGACACCACCAGCTATAAGAGGGGAAGTGGTATTGGTGGTGTCTCCTCCTCCTCCATCTGTAGTTGTTTCGCTTGAGGCTGATGAAATATATTGATCAACTGTCGCGCCTTCGACATCTTTAACTGGTTCAGCGAAAACCTGTATAGGTGCATCATTAGTCGTAGCCGTGTCCATGAAGCCGTCGTCACCGTATATATTATTTCCATCGTCAGTGTAACCATCGTCGGCGTATGTGTCGTCGGTGATTTCGACGGGAGCAGGTGTATCTGTTGGTACGGTTACAGCGGGAGCGGGAGCAGGTGTAACCGATTCTGATGGTACGGCGGCTCCAGAGTCCACCAGAGTAGTTGCAGGTGCAGGTGCAGCGGTCACCGCTGCCGGTGCCGTAAAATCGGGGTCGGAGATAATTTCGACATCCCCATCTTGTAAGCCGATATCTGCGAGTGACGCATCATTCTCCATGGCAAGAATAGGCGGAATGTGAGTTTGTTGTTCTGCAGTGGCCAGCTCTCCAGATCCATGCCATTTACTGAAAAGGATAGCAAAGCAAGTGAGTGTTAGTGACAGATTGAAGATAAAAAGCGATTAAGTGTGAATGATCGGTGCGGAGCAAACCCCATCACACGAAAGACTTACAAATCGTAGTATACCATACCATCTCCAAGGCGGCCCTCCACCATATCTTCATCATTCATGTAGATAGAGATTACATTATACAGCTCATCTGTCTCCTTCCTCTTGCCCATGATGAGTGTTCGAACGTATCTATCTTTGTCGGTGAACAGATCGTGGATTTCTTTGTCGATAAATTCCTTGCATTCTTCAGCAGTCAGTCTGAGGTTGACACATTCTGGCCACATGCTCTTTGTCACTGCAAGGAACTGCATATACGAAGATGAATAGACGTCAGTGTTAGATAACTTTATAACCAAACAAATCAGCGTCGAACGTTGCGGCACAGCTAAGCATTACTCACTCTCTCATCCATTAATTGACGCTTCCGCAAGTTTGCCCTCTTTGCATCGGCTAGTTTATTGAGCTCGACGCTCTCTTGTACAACATCATACACATATGCACCGAGTGCAGCGAGCAGCATGATATGGTACAAATACCCCCGTTTCTTCAGCATGTTTGTTTGGATGTTACCGGCGAGCTGTTTATGATCCTATCGCTGTGCAGAATGACTCTCTCTTTTATTTAGCAGCACTCTCTCGTTTGACATCTCACAATGAACAATGAGATCGTGCAAATGACTCCACAAGTTTGTGGTACTAAAACATTTAGAGGGTCTTTTTCTTATGGCACGACAAAATCTCTAAAAGACGGCAATGAATATCGCAACTTCACAGAGGAATTCATGTAATGAAAAAATATGGTTCTAAACCGTCCTGTTAGCTTTTTGCTGAGAGGGTAGTGCCGAGAGGGGAAGAAAGCAGATATAGAATGACTGGGAAATAACCCCACAACCCGTGTGGTACCCAGATCTGCATGACCCCCTGAGGTCATTGGTCGCGTGACCCTTCTCAAATACCTTTGAAATGGTCATTTTTTGGAAGTCGGACTTGATTGTGTCGCAGCAGACATTGAGGATAACCCTAAGCCTGGGTAGTAGGTACTTAACGAAAATAATCGTAAGTATCATACTTAAAAAGTATCTCGTAAGGTATTTATCCAGTTGCCTACTTCTTCAATTTGTCCAACGGCAACGGGCGGTAGCGGTAGCACAGTTTTTAACAATGAGTAAGCGGAAGATTTTTAGTGCTTTATCTATGATAGCACAGTGAAGTTGCGGTGGTAATGGTACTGAGGTCTGCGTCTGCGGTGGAGTTGTATAAGTATAACAAAACACTATGATCTAAAAAGTTGTTACGCTAAGGCTCAATGACAAGGCAACCATGGACCCACCACAATCTCTCATCACAGCAATGTACTTTGCTGCTGTACAGCTTGTCCCATCTCTCTGCATTCCCACCACAAGGTGACTCTCCAACGCAATCTTGGACGCACGTGTTTGCACCATATTTGACGTACCAGTTATCTGTACTTTTGCCCATACACTCATTCTTCCAGAACAACCTCTCATTACAGCAATCTTCCTTGCTGCTGTACAGCTCGTCCCAAAACTCTGCAATTCCGCCACAAGGTGACTCTCCAGCACAATCTTGGATGCAAGATTCGGTATCCCAATCGACGTACCACTTCTCTGTACCTACATATCCAGCGTCTGGTAAATTGCCCATGCACTCATTGATATTCCAGTGATAATGCTCCTTGCAACATTCTTCTCTTGTATTGAACAAGAAGTTGTCGAAATTACTCAGCATGTAGTAGGGCTCCTTGCCTATATATAGAAATAGAATAGATGTTAAAGATATCATGAGAAGAAATCAGCTAATTCAGGCATGAGCATGAGCATGAGAACTCAAAATAGCTGCGTCTACGTGCTTACTTACCGTCATCGATGCATCCCTTATTGGATCCATTCCAATCAGGGTAAAACAACTTTACGATACAATCATCTTGGTCCCGAGGATACCTGTCCATGCAAGCGTCGTATGAATACCCATCAAAGAACTTTTTACAGCAAGCTTCCATTGTGCTAGATAGCCACTGTGTAGGATCTGCCGCCATGTAATCTGGTTCGTCTCCATCGTTTCTATTGGGCGTCAACGTAAATGCGAGGATGAGAATTATGAGTTGAATTTTTGCATTGAACAGGAATTCAGATTCTGCACACAGAGAAGATGCACTTACCTGCACCCATCATTGCCGAATTTCCAAATAGGATAGAACAAATTGACTCCATTTGGCGTCGAAGGTGATTCAGTTGGCGATGCAGAAGGGGTACAAGACGGTGTGGAAGATGGCACCATCGAAGGTTCCGAGGAGGGTTGCGATGAAGGCTCGAAGGAAGGCTCCGAAGAAGGTTTTGAAGAAGGTATAGAGGAAGGATTGAAAGAAGGCAGTGAGGAAGGCTCTGCTGATGCTGATTCGGAGGGATGCATACTAGGATTGGAAGACGGATCGAATGAAGGTACTGATGTAGGTGCTGACGTGAAAGTGCTCGCAGCCGCTGTGTTAGATACTGTGATAGCGATAGACGTGGAAGATTGGTCTTGTTCAGGTATTAGCTCCGAACAAGTTCCAATCCATTCACAGTTACTGCATGCTATGCATTGTGCGTTGCACAGTCCAGTGCATGATGAACATGCTGAATTAAGAGATGACATCATATCTTGGGTTTCTTCTACAGACGTTTCTTCTGAAGAAACCCTAGAAGCACTCTCATCTACCGTCGGTGAAGGTTCACTGCTTCTACTAATTTGACTTTGCTCCTGGGATGCTTCAACAGAAGCAACTTCAGAAACACTCTCATCTAACGTAGACGAAAGTTGACCGCTTGTACTTTGTTCCTGGGGCGCTTCTTCGGTAGCACTCTGTTCTAATGCAGGCGAAGGTTCTCTGCTTGTATTTGTATTTTGCTCCACGGACGCTTCTTCGGTAGCAGTAGCAGCTTCAGAAGCACTCTCATCTAACGTAGACGATTGACCGATTGTACTTTGCTCCTGGGGCGCATCTTCAATAGCGCTCTCATCTAATGCAGGCGAAAGTTCACTGCTTGTATTTGTAATTTCACTTTGCTCCAAATAGTTTAGACCTGAACACACCCCAGGATTCCAGGTGCATCCACACTCAGTACATCTTCTTTGACCCTCTATATCTATATCAGCGCATGATGAGCAATCACCAAGGTTTCCAACTCCAATTCCTAGTCCGTTATCGGTTTGAAGCAAACGCAGGCCTCCGACATTGTTGGAGCGTAGTACAGCGTTGGCAAAAGATGAGGTTGTCAATAACAATGCCGAGCAGGGGAGGATCATCGTGTGGCGACGGCGAGGCGGAGGCGAAGGCGAAGTTTCATAGCATGAGGACGATGCGTTAGCTGTCTCCTTTCATCTATATTGATTATTATTATTATTGATATCTGTTGGTTTCACCAACACCACACATCAATTCAGATCAGGTCATCATCAGTTTTTCCACTTTCAAACGAGGCGGTAACTGCGACAAAAGACTACGTCCGGACGACAAATTGGAGAACCATATTGTATGTAAGTGTCTGTTGCGACAAATGACCCTCTGGGTCTTTTGCAATTGTTTTCAGCTTCAACCCTCTAGCTAAGGGAGAAGAACTACTTAGGAGTAAACAGTTGCATGTTGCATAATAGTTGTTAAAAACCACCCTCCCACCCGGCGGCCAACTCTAGTAGCAAATATTAAACATGGACATTATTCTTGCTGAATTCAAGAGTGATCTCGAAGATAAGGGGTTCGTGCATATCCCTGGTCATCAGTATTATGCACTGCTGCTTCATTTTGGAGCTCTTCCTCGTGATCTTCGGAAGCTTGAAGATGGACGTATCCACAAGCACGTGGGCGTGGGACAAGATCGTGAAGAGACAATGTCTTTTCGCCAGGTTGCCTTTCACCGAGTTCTTTTAACCGAGACTGGTGAGATGAAGCTCAAGATGAAGCCGGCAGAGAGGTGGATGCCCCCTTCCACTTTTCATCCTCCCAGAACTGGTCGCCCTCCCTGAACTTGTCAAACCATACCTTGGGAAGCGTCATCGAAACTGACTCTGATTCATCTGATGATGAGGATGACGACGAAGAGAAGAAGGGTGGTGATGAGAAAGCTGTTCCTCTACCAGTAAGAGGCCTCGTCAGGAGGAAAAGTGAAGTCTCTCTATCAGAATGTGAGAGTGTTACAAGCCTCTCCGATACTGAAATCTGTTCTGATGCTGGTGCAAAGGTCTACTTCGAGAGATCAGGCCTAAGAAGGTGGAATATGCCTCCCTTTGAGTATGCCAACAGCTCAGTACCTGATGCAATCGCTCGCATCTTGGATCATCTTCAACCAGATATGCATGATGATCAAGGAGGAACAATCAATACTGGATCAAAAATTACTATCGATGATCAGATTTTGATTCGAGTCAACAAGTATGTTGATGAGCAAGGTGTTTCTGAGCCTACACCTGAAGGAATCCATCAAGATGCTACTGAGATCTCGTCCGTGACTCTCCTTGGACGCGAGAATGTCGCACGAGACAGAGGCTGTGAAAGTAGGATCTGGAAGCTTGATCAGCCTACAGGCAACTATGATTCACATGCCTTTGGCCAGCTCGAATCGGAGTCGGATCTACCTGTCTTGGATGGATTTTCTTGGGACAACTGCCTCTTCAACAAGGTACTCGAGTCTCCTTGGGAGACGATCCTCTTCAACGACCGTATGGTGAAGCATGAAGTACGTGGTTTCTTTTCTGAGGACGAAAGTAAGGCGAGTTACCGTGATGTGATCGTCAACTTTTTGCGCAAGCCGTTGTCCAATGGTATGGATGAGCGTATGGTGAATGGTAAGATGGAGAGCATAGTCTAGTAAATTTTGTCAACGTGAGGCGGAATTGTGTTTACTAAAATGTTGCATGGAGGAGTGAGACGTATCTTGGGATCAAAATATGTAGAGTGATGAGAGATCTAGTTAGTGCATAGTGGTGAAATAAGCGATAAACATAATAGGGAGTTACATCATGTATGCTACAGAATAAGAGCACATTCCGTTGTAGCAAGGCCAGCAGCGCGCAGCATTGGTGTAGAGCAAAAGCTTTGTAGAGGTAGGGAAAGCTTTCGCAGCGCAGCGCGCGCTTCGAGCTTCAGCTACAATACCATCCTTCCCGCCAAATCGATTTCATTTTTTTCAGAGACGTCGTTGCCGTTGCCACATACATACATGGCAGACACAAAACGACGCTATCCTTCACACCTACCGGCCATGCCGGCCAATCACAATCATCAAGACTCTCTAACAACAACAACATGATGAAGACTCAGCCGCCCCACCGCTACACAGTCCTGTACTACAAACGAACCAACAAAGTGCACAAACATCGAGGCACTTCCCGCCAAGATGGAATACTCAGCATTGCTCCTCCGCCGCTTTGTTCGGTTCAATTGCTCGACAATGACTGCGCTGCTGCTAATGATGATGAAGACAATCACGACGACGACGACAGTGAAGAAGAGACAGCCAGCAGCAGCAGTTATTACAAACGCTCCAAAAAGAAGAAGCAAAAACATACTAATAATTTCGCAAAACACAAAAAGAGCAATGCAGTAATTTACAGCGGCGTGAATTCCGAACTGGCCAAACGGGCAGCATCAGCAGCGGGCATTGACGACGATGAAGAGATTGCACTGAGTGGTCAATGGGAATGTTTGATTATTGCCAAGTTGGATGGTCCTGATGATAATAAATGTAATAAAATTGGTGGGAATGATAAATTGTTGAGAGCGCACGGTAATATCGGCACTCTCAACAAGATGAACAGCGCTAATCAAGACAAGGCATCGCTATTGTCATCATCATCAAAATCAAAGAATTCATTCATGGTCAAACAACGAGGGTTGAAATCTACAGTTGTTGGTGTGGATGCTTCTATTGGCAGCGGCAGTAATAATAGAGCACCACTCCATTCTGTCAAGAGTAACAATGATGCAGGAATGAACAAGGCCAAGTTACTACTTAATGGAGGTGCAGATAAGTTCAAAGGACCTAATAGTAGTACAACTGCTGTTGTTGGTCATGCTAAGTCAAGCAGTGCTGTCTCCATGTCGTCACTAGTTTCATCAACAGAAGCAGCAGCAGCAACAGCGGTGACATCTGGAAAAATGAAGAAGGATAAAAATGGGGAATGGTACTTGGACAAGACCGCATCGTCCAAAGACGACAATGACGATGATGAAGCACTGGCATCAACTACCGTCACGGTGAAAAAGACAAATATTCCATCGTCATTGGTCAGGGGAGGAGGAGGAGCATCGTCGACTCTTGGTGCATCATTGATGATGCGGAAACGTCTACTTGGTAGTATTAGTAGTAGCAGTGGTGGAGGGCTGCAACACACATCATTGAAACGCAATGGCATTTCTCAACCGCGCAGTATGATGAGCACTAGTCTCAAATCATCATCATCATCATCAACAACCACAACAGCAGCAGTAGTAGCATCAAGCAAGACCAGATCAATAACATCATCCACTCTGTCTACGCCAAACAACAACAATTTCTTCCCAGGAGCAAAAGGTGATAAAATCAACATCCCCAACTCCATCCGTGACGTATTACGTCCACATCAACGTGAGGGGATTGCATTTTTGTGGAATTGTGTTACTGGTGTCAGTGTGGGGTTGAATGATGCTATTGTTCGAGCTCAAAAGGAGTTGGTGGGTGGTGGTGGTGGTGGTGCTTCTGGTTCGTCTTCTTTGAGTAGTATGGGTTCATTTGATTTGGAGGAAGAGGATGATGCTGATGTGGAATATGATGATTGTGGTGTTGATGCTTCGATTCAAGGGGCTGCTGGCGTCGGCGGTGGTGGTGTAAACAGCAAGAAGAAGAATGATAAAGTCGATACAATGCCCAAGGGAGCCGTCTTGGCCGATGAGATGGGTCTCGGGAAGACATTGATGACTATTGCCACAATCTTTGCACTTCATCGTCGTCACCGTGACCGACGCTTCATAGTTGTATGTCCCTCTTCACTAGTGTCCAATTGGGCGAAGGAATTTGACAAGTGGATCGGCAAGGCATCACAGCCGAAGCGAATTATAGTCCGTAATGGCAATGAAGATGGGCTGCGTAAATTACGTTCCTTTGTCCCACTCAAACCTACCCAAAGTGAGGTGCTCATCTTGAGTTATGAACTACTCCGTCAGACGGCCGTGAAGGTGATTTGCAATGCTGCCAAGATTGGTCTGTTGGTAGTAGACGAAGGACATCGTCTCAAGAACACTGCAGGATCACAAACTTTGTCGGCATTGAATTCCATTAGTGCAGAGGCACGCATCCTCATTTCGGGAACAGTTATCCAGAACAATCTTTCGGAATTTTACACCCTGGCTTCATTTGCGGTGCCAGGTATTTTGGGAGATTTGAACACATTCCGTCGTCTCTATGAACGTCCAATGTCTCGTGCGAATCAGAAGAATGCAACGTCGGGTCAAAAGGAGAAGGGTCTACAACAGTCCAAACTGTTGGATAGTATCACGTCCACCTTTGTGTTGCGTCGTACCCAGAAAGATGTGTTGAAGTCAATCCTCCCACCTAGGCAGGAGATTCTATTGTTTTGTCGTCCTACGGAACGACAATGTCAACTGTACAAAAGCATTTCAAACCGTGCCTCCAAATCGATTGGATCGGTTGGTGGTATTGAGGAAAGGAATAACCCATTGATGCTTCTCACTGAAGCGAGGAAGTTGTGCACGCACCCATCACTGTTGGGTGAAGCTGGTGATTCATCGTTGGAACTCTCTGGAAAGATGATCGTTCTTAGTAGCCTTATTGACTCCATTCGAGAGAACAATCCTACTGATAAGGTTGTCATCATTTCCAACTTTACATCAGCATTGACCGTCGTTGAAGACTCTATCTTGCGCAAGAAGAACCTACCCTTCGTTCGTCTCGATGGATCTACAGACAATGCATCGAGAGGTCCACTCGTCGATTCATTTAATAATAGATCGATCGACCACAGCTTTGCCTTCATGCTCAGCTCCAAGGCAGGTGGATGTGGGCTGAACTTGATTGGGGCCAATCGGCTCATTATGGTGGATGCTGATTGGAACCCAGCGACGGATCAGCAAAGTATGGCACGTATCTATCGTCAGGGTCAAACAAAGTCGTGCTTCATTTACCGGTTGTTCACCACTGGAACTGTAGAGGAGATTATCTACCAGAGGCAAACTCAAAAGGGCAATCTGGCCAAGATCGCAAATGACGGAGGTAGTAAGAAGGGAAGTAGTACCAATGCATCTTTCACCAAAGAAGAACTTCGGGACTGCTTCACGTTGAAAGAGGGATGTAAATGTGATACAAAGACAAAGCTCGGGAATAAGTGGAGTGATTACAATGGTGCAAATTCGTTGCGTGATGATGGATTCACCGACGAGCCTCTCCTTGGAGTGTGTGAAGATAAGGCTGGCATTCTGTCATTTGTTCATGTGGTCCATGGAGATGAAGATGCTAATCCAGTTGATCTGGATGGTGATGAAAATGTTGCAAAGAAATCTTCTTCTTTTGAGGATGATGATGACGACGACGACTCCTCGCTTGGGCTGGGCTCTGAATCTTCTTCCGAAGAAGAAGAATTTGAAGGGTAGATTGGATCTCCTTTCTAATTGATAAACTGATTTCATTACTCAACGTTCATTGTTCTAAAATATGAATTAATCGCAGGGCTCTTGCATTTCTTGCCTGACAAAACATTTTTGTTTATGTCATTATGCGTATCATATTATATTGCACCCGAGGGGAGACAAAGGAATCAATTTCTATGTGAATTACCATGTCTTATAGCTCACAGCTAATGTTCCTCCATCGACAAAAGTATCTTGACAACACCATCCTCGTATCTATTTGCCATTTGGTAAGCTTCCACGAATCGAGAGAATGGGATAGTATGTGAAAAGATGGTAGATGGATCAAAAACACCTCGCTCAATCAACTCCACTGCTGACTCAAACGACACCATCTCAGGAGAGTGTGAGCAAATGTACGTGAGGTTTCGTGCCATATCTTCATACCCAATGCTCATTTGGCTTTCAGACTTGTCTGGTGGTAGACCGAACAACAATACTTTCCCTCCATCTTTAGTGAGCTTGGAGCACAGCTGGATAGTGTTACTCTGATGACCGGCCATTTCTATTGTTACATCGCATAGATTTCCACCATTGATAGCTTTTACTTGTTGTTTGATCTTATCAATATTCATCGGTGTTGATACCTTGATTGTATGCGTAGCGTTATTCTTCAGTGAGTAAGTCAGCCTCTCATCCAGTAGATCCAATGCAATGATCCGACGAGCACCCATTCTCGCTAGCATTTGCGTCATGATGAGGCCATTTTGACCTTGTCCAATCACAGCTACGTTCGCATCAATGACAGATCCAAGTTTCTTACAAGCATGAAGGATGGTTCCAAGCGGCTGAGCCAAAACATACCAACGTGGATCGAAATCCAAAGATGGAATGCTATCTGGAAGCTTGACACATGTGCTGGCATGCGAGACGAAGTATTCGGCAAATGCACCACACTGTTCTGGATAGATACTCGATAAATCCTGTCCTGTCTCCTTTTCGATCACTTCTCTTACGCTGTCAACTTTGTGCATGTACAACGTTGACATGGCAAGCACCTTTTGGCCAATTGATAGTTCACAAGTCGATGATGTAGCTATATCCACGATGATACCAATCGCTTCATGACCAGATCCTCCACATATCTCGGGCATCACATTGAACAATGCAGTCGGGCGTCGCCATTCCGGACATGAAGCACATCCTCCAAGTCCACATAGATCGCTGCCGCAGATCGAAGCGGCGATAGTTCGAACGAGGATAGTGTTTGGAGGATAATCTTGGAAATTTAAACTAGGAATTGGACGGCTTCTCAACTCGTAGTGAGCTATTCGATCCTTCTCTTTCCTATCGCCGCTGCTGATGATGTTTCTTTTGAGGTAGGCAGATAACATGGTTGTTTAGTTTTAGCACTGCAACCAAACACTTTGTAGCTGGCCTTCTCATCTCTCATCTCGATCACCGAGAACTCAAGTGGCAGCAGATTCAGACACCTATCCTAAACACTTCAACTGATGACACCGGTACGACACTTACTAAGATTCAGCTCAATTTTTTCGAACATTCTTTTTCTGCAAGGGATACACATGTGAAGTGATGCATAGGTATGAGCTTTGATTGCGGGCGAAGAACCGAAGCCATGTTGGAAAGCGAAGCCCAACTAATGCACTCTGGGGGAGGATTGTTAACGGAGGGGTGTGAGCACACAACAACAAGTGATAAAAGAATCACACAAAACAACAGATGGGGTGAGTTCTTGACTGGTGTTGGTGTCGTAAATTGCTTGTCTAATCCACTCCTTTTTGTTCAAAAACTTCGTCTTTGACTCTGCAGCTGAGTCTACCTGGTGTCTTCGCTATAATGCTTGATGGGGAGGAAAAGGCACGGGGTGGCGGTAAGTATGGGTTTAATGCCACGAACAGTGGGTCTAAAGTCACGAAGAGCGTCGGCAATTGCCCGAATGGTTGAGAAGATCGAAAGCATTTCACATCTTGGGCCAGATTTAGTCTCTACTGACCATAAAGTAAAAGAGTATAGACATTTAAAGGACGCCTCTAGCCTCGTTACTCTCATCAAGTCATTGCACCAACGCCAACGTCTCTCTCTCTCTCTCTCTCTCTCTCTCTCTCTCTCTATCCAACTAAATAACCGCTGGGATTACTTTGAGCAAATGGGATTGGGATTCTTTCGAGCAGAATACGCTGGAATTTGATGAATGCATTCCAGGGCATTCCGTTCATCAGCTACATCAGAAAAATTTCTTCGCTGCCTCCCTCTGTGGACTTTTCGTTTCATTTATGGCAGCTTGATTTGCACGAAGAGCCGCGGCGAAGTCATCTTTGCTGACTAATCCATTTTTGTAGCAATCCTTCAGATCCTGAATTGCATCATCATATCCAAGGTTGGCAGCAATAATCAAATGTTTCACTGCCCTCTCAAATCTACCGTTTTTCGACTCATGAAACGCAAGATTACACCTCGCTCTCGGATGACCACCGATAGCTGCCTCTTCCAAGTAATGAATATATTTCTCCTCATCCTTCTCGACACCTTGCCCCTTCCGATACATGAATGCTACATGATAGTGAGCATCCACATCTCCCAGCTCAGCAGCCTTTGTACAATATTTGAATGCACTCTCATAATCTCCGTTCTGGTAAAACTCCTTGCCGCATTCACGTAGTGCAACTGGATCATTCGCAGCAACTCTTTTCATCTCATTCAATTTCATTTCTTCCTGCGTTGTTGGTTTGGCGTGTCGACAGAATGGACATGTGAGTTGTTGTCGATTCTCTTTGATTTCTCGTACCATATTTGCGTGCGAACATCCATTGCAGATCACTTTACTGCAACAAGTTTGCAGCATGTTCTCCTTCATATCGAATGAAAGCGGCAAACAGCAGATGGGACAGTCACCCAGAAAGCCGCTTTCGGGCTGCTTGAATAACATTTCATCACGTAATGCACAACACGTGCCGGCCGCCTCTTCCTCATGATTATTTGTACACATCTAAACTTGTACGTCAGCGCCACGGTCCAATAGCGATGATGCAGTTACTTAGAAATCAATAAAGCTTATAATGATATGCTGCTTTCCATACAATATCAGTCTTTGTTGTCTACACTACTACTTAGACCTTAGACGAGCGAGCTCGACGACGTCATTTTTTTCTGCGGTTGTGCTTTGCCCGCCAGAAGATCGTGTTCTTTTCTGTATTGATTCCTATGTATCGCCCCACGTTGGATAGGATCCAATGAACCAATAACACAATAAGACTCGCTCCCGTTCCGCTCTCGAGAGTTGAATTACATACACCGAAATGAGATGAGATCAAATAATTTAGAGGCAGCCCGACAAGTGCTGTGCTTCATGTGGCATTGCAGAAGTCGATGACATCAAATTGAAGGATTGTGATGGCTGCGATCTCGTTCGATATTGCAGCGATACATGTCAGAGAGTTTGATGAAGTCAGCAGAATTAGGTGATGTGGATGCCCACTATGAATTATCTTTTTCGTATCGTGATGGGAAAGGTGTTGAGAAAGATCGGAAAAAGGAAAGGTGCCATTTGGAAGTAGCGGCCATCGCTGGTCATCCTCAGCTAGAGGCAATCTTGCTTGGCATGATCAGATGAAAGGTCGACCCGACAGAGCAGTGAAGCATTTGATCATCGCTGCCAACCTTGGATACGATCGGTCAATACGAGGGCTGAAAGAGTTTTACAAAGAAGGTTTAGTCAGGAAAGAAGATTTCGCTGCGGCGGCTCTTCGTGCGTACCAGGCTGCCGTAGATGCAACAAAGAGTCTACAGAGGGAGGAAGCAGAAAAATATCAATAGAATGGCTGGGGAGCAAGTGAGATGAGCGGCTGTGTATGAAGCTATCATTTACAAAATTTCCATACGACACTGCGGAAGACACTCGTGGCTCTCCCCTTTCTAGCCAATACAGCAGCATAAATCAGTGAACATCAAATGATGCAGTAGAGGTATAGGGCAACACTCTCAAATCAACGTAAAACTGTAATTTCATCGTCACGAATTGCATCCATCTCTTGGAATTTCGTATGCATCATGCTGTATAATTTACCACAGCTTCGTTGGTCAGCGCGTATTCGGTAACTATGCGTTCCCCGCAAACAAATTCTTTGCATGTATCAATTTGCCATTCGTCAATCGCATCGGGACACTGCACGCGTGGCTGAAAGCCTTATCAAATCACATCACGATAGTTGACAAACTCCCGACACTCGACATGTCATTTCCAGAAGAGACACTATGCGTTGTTCGTTGTTCGGTGCGAAATCAGAACTACATGTGGTGACAATACCCGTAGAGCTTCCCGACGGCATCACATGGACGAGCAACCTGTTTCTTCTGCAAGTATTTGTACTCTTCTTCTTGGCGTTCTTCTTCTCGTGATGATTTCGTTTTTTCGGAAGAATACATCGCAGGGGCAACAAGCGGCTGACGAATTACGAGACGAGATTTTATTTCGGCAGCCCGAATGCAGTTATCTGGGTGATTGCCCCATCTGCTGTTTGCCGCTTCCGATTGATGGTGAAACAAACATGTCGCAATCTTGCTGCAGTAAAATAATCTGTTATGGATGTATGTATGCCGATAAACTACGCCAGGAGAGAGAGAACAAGCAAGCTGCGTGCCCATTCTGTCGAACCCCTGTACCAAAAACACAGGAGGAAGCGTTGAAGAATGAGATGAAAAGAGTAGAAAAAAACGACCCCATTGGATTGCGTATGGTGGCAATGAAACTTTACCGAAAATTCGATTATGATGGAGCATTCAAAAATTACATGAAGGCAGCTGAACAGGGAGATGTGGACGCTCATTACAATCTATCTGTCATGTTTTATGAGGGGCATGGTGTTGAGAAGGACAAGAAAAAAGAATTGCACCATTTGGAAGAGGCTGCCATAGGTGGTCATCCTTGGGCTAGGTACAATCTTGCACATCATGAGGAGTTGAACGGTAGATACGACAGAGCAGTGAAACATTATATCATCGCTGCAACACTTGGGGATGACTCGGCAATAAAATCGCTGAGGGGGTGTTACAAAGATAAGTTAGTCTGCAAAGAAGACTTTGCTGCGGCTCTTCGTGCACACCAGGCTGCTGTAGACGCAACGAAAAGTCCACAAAGGGAGGCAGCAGCAAATTACGCAGCAAATTATTGGATGAACGAAATGAATTCACTTTCAATCAATGCAACAGGTGGATAAATTAGTTTGACCAAACACGGGCGATAGAGTCTAGAGAGCACATCACTCTATGAACGTAGATAATTCAAACAGTGAAATCAACGAGGCGATGTAAGTACGTGCTGCTACTTGACGTGGTTCAAAAGTTGGGACAGAAGAAAAGTGCGCAGCAGCTACTAAGTACAGCAACAAGCAGAATTTAGTAGCGGCAGCAGCTGATGTGACAGTTGGCGACGGAATGAAAAGGCAATGGTAGCAGTAAAATGAAGATTGCATTGGAATTGGAATTATTAGAACTAAAAGAAGTGTCATAAACTTTTACATCTTTCAAAGGACCGCACGAGACACATTATTAACATAAACCTACACTCCCCATCTGTGAAGATGGAAACGCCGATCCAGAGAGGCTGCAAATGTGCCAAAATACTCGATATGCAATGGGATTGCCGGGGCGCTAATTGGTGACAGGATAGGCCCTCGACTGCTCAAACTACACGAAGTCCTCACGTCAACAGGCTTGCTTCGTCCGAATAGCGATGGATGAATGGACTGTAGCCGGCTGTGTCGATTGCGGCATGCCATGTGAAGGTGTATGTGCTCAGAGCATGTACACGTTGAAGTTAACTCCTAGTCACAATTGAAGTAGGATCTACGATGATGTCAAGTTGGGTGTGCAGGATGACGTAGGATGAAATTGTGGCGTGTTAGAGGGTGCAGCAGCGGTAGTCTCCCCTTGAAATGTGATGCCAGATAGCAAGCAGCAAGAATCGACGCCAACTTGCTCTAGAGATAGATCGGAAGCACTGGTTCGAGAGAGTAAACGACGAAGCAAATGATTCGTTAGAGATCTCATGTGTTGTTACATAGAAGATAGCAGACAAACACAACGAAGATTTCGCTCCCC
>JALLBH010000597.1:0-16066 GCA_036940005.1 Skeletonema menzelii
GCGAGTTTTTGTACTGCCATTACGAAGAATTCGGGGAAGGGTGTGGCATTCTAACGAGAGGCAAGGCAAGACCGCCTCTCCCGCCACAATCCATCACCCATCAATCAAAACCATCGATCATCCGTCGTCGAGAGATCCGCAGCATCTATCAATCAAAAATTGACTGATAGGAGGTAGCCAGCTGTAGAATCGCGCAGTAGCACATACACACAAATACAGAAATTTATATAGAATGTCAGGACGATTCGGAGGTAGATCACCCGGAGGAGGAAGAGGAGGAAGAGGTGGAAGATCGCCAGGAGGACGTGGTGGCGGAAGAGGTGGATTTGGTGGAGGAGGCAGGTACGTTTTTTTGGTGGAGAGAGTTGATGGATCTGACTTGACATTGTGAGGATATATATATATATGATGAGTGTGTGTGTGAGATGAATGGTGATGTCTCGAAAAAAAAGGAAGTTAAATGAGCTGATGTGCTTGGTCTATTGTTGAAGGCGTCTATGTGTAGCTCATAGAGTTCATACTGGGGATGTCAAAGTGTGCATTATACAAAATGAACAAATCTCTTGTGTGTGTCAAATTTTGCAACTAACAAAATCACATTTTGCTCTTTTTATTCTTTGACAAACCTTACTACTACACAACAGAGGTAGAGGTGGTGGACGTGGTGGCGGACGCGGCGGTGGAAGAGGAGGAGGCAGAGGTACGATAATATAAATGTGCACATATATATATTTGTTCTTTTCACACAACATTCATCTCTCTTGCTCAATCTCATTTTCTCATTCGTTTCTCTTTCCAACTCTTTCTCTCTCTCTTTTCAAAATATATATAAAGGCGGTGGCCGTGGAGGTGGTGGACGTGGAGGAGGTGGCATGAAGGGTGGCGCAAAGGTTGTAATTGAACCCCATCGTCACGAGGGAGTCTTTATTGCTCGTGGAAAAGAAGATGCCTTGGTCACATTGAACAGTACACCTGGAGTTGCAGTGTATGGTGAGAAGAGGATAAGTGTGGAGAGTCCACCTGGACCAGATGGTAATGCTGTCAAGGTAGAATATAGGGTTTGGAACCCCTTTAGATCCAAGTGTGAGTTTGATCAATGGTCTCTTTTGGTTTGCGTTTTCTCTCTTGTCTTTGTTTCTGGCTCTATTCATTGCTCATATCTTCATCTGAAATACTACTTTCTTGGATAATATATTATAGTGGCTGCCGCTATTCTTGGTGGTGTAGACAACATTTGGATCAAACCTGGTTCCAAGGTACTCTACCTTGGAGCAGCTGCAGGAACATCCGTTTCTCACGTTGCCGATATCGTTGGTCCCAAGGGAAATGTCTACGCGGTAGAATTCTCCCATCGTCCTGGCCGCGATCTCCTAAACGTTGCCAAGGGCCGTACCAATGTCATCCCCATCATTGAGGATGCACGTCACCCATTGAAGTACCGAATGCTTGTGGGTATGGTAGACTGTGTCTTTGCTGACGTTGCTCAACCAGATCAAGCACGTATTGTTGCTCTCAACTCACACTACTTCCTTAAGAATGGAGGGCACTCGGTTATCTCGATTAAGGCAAGTTGTATTGATTCCACTGCGGCACCTGAGGCTGTATTCCGAAGAGAGGTTAGTAAGTTGCAGAGTGAGAATTTCAAGCCGTTGGAACAGTTGACTTTGGAGCCTTATGAGAGGGACCATTGTGTGTTGATTAGCCAGTACAGGCCAACAAAAAAGAAGAAGAGTTCCGAGTAAGAAACGAGGAAAATAGATGATGCGATGCAATACAATGCAAATGTGGATCGGGGTGTAGGTTCGTAGAAGGGGTTTTTGTCTTTATACTGATTTAATAGAAAGGAAGAAAAAAAGAAAGAAGTCGATGCTTTGCCATCGTCAATTGTTGATGCTAGGCTATGCACGAAAACAAAAAGAAAACAATCAATGCAACATGGATACTATGGGCACTTGACGGTGAAGAAAGAGATAATGCTCACCACGCTCGGTATTAGTGATCGTGTTTCAATTAGGTTGTCCTAACAATAATCTAACTTTTATGATTGTTTTGGTTTTATAGTACAGTCTAGATCGAAGATGCAGTTAAAATCTTTAAGTCGTTTGAGCTCCTTCATTCATAAGAGTCAATAGACTATCTGTCTGAGAGAGAGAGGGAAGCCTAACACATCTTCATCAAGTACCACACCATCAACAGCAATCTACGCCCAACGTAGGAACTCATACGGTCAAGCCAATCCAATTTGGCCTACTGATATGTATGTAGGCCTAAAACTTGAACATCGCATCTTTGTTGATACTTACTGCAACTGCCGAGGTCGTGAGGATCGAGACCCATGGACAATATGTACCTCTTCAATTGGATAATAAGGAGAACAGTTCACTGCAGTCTCTCAAACCCAAGGGACAGTATTGCTGCAACCACACATTGACAATGGGTGATCGCCATAACTCTGGCGCGGAGGACATTCCTCTAACCCTGATTAAATAGTATGTGACAAAAAGCTAGCTTGGACCTATTTCACATGATTATAACACTACACAAACGGTGATAACTTATGTTGATCTCCATACTTCTTGAACGCTGATCTCATTGTGAACATTCAACTCGTTCACGTTTATCTTCCTACGCCAATTTAGGGTCGAAAAGAGCTGGTTGTTCTCAACTTTATCCTCTTCGTACTTGTTCGCCTTGCCTTTGTTTTTCCTATCTTCTTTCTTTGCTCTCTTCGCTTCGGCCTTTTGTTCTTTTCGATGATAGCTTTGCCACTTCAACATCTGCTTTTCCGCATATTTCTCTGACTGTTTCTTGGCGTCGGCTTCCTTCTTTGCCTTCCTGGCCTCGGCCTTTTGTTCATTTCGATGTTTGGTTTGTGCCTTCATCATCTGCTTCTTAAACTGTTTCTGAGCCTGCTTCTTGGCGTTGGCATCCTTCTTTGCCTTCCTGGCCTCAGCCTTTCGTTCGCTTTGTGCCTTCATCATCATCTGCTTCTCCACCTCTATCTGAGCCTGCTTCTTGGCGTCGGCTTCCTTCTTTGCCCTCTTGGCCTCGGCCTTTGCTTTGCTTTGTGCCTTCATCATCTGCTTTTCCATCTGTTTCTGAGACTGCTTCTTGGCGTCGGCTTCCTTCTTTGTTTCTGCCTCTTCCTTCTTCATCATCTCCTTGACTTCTTTCTCGGCCATGTCATCCTTCCAATCTTGCTTGGGCTTGACCTCCTCATCGTAGGAGAGGCTTGCCATCATCACATTCAACCACCCTTCCTTCGTGCCATCTTTGTAAGTCTCTTCATCTGACGATAGAGACTTCGTACTATCTCCAGATCCCTGCAGATCGATTGGTTGATTCGTTATCCTAAGCGTTTTCATCCGGTGAAGAGGTATGAAACTCTGCCGCATACCTATGCTCTTCAAGTAAGCTTTGCTTCCATTATAGACTAATTCCACGCCTCCATCTCCGTCAGTGTTCGCACATCCGTTTACTTTTATTTCTTTGATGACAGGTTTCTCTTTCTTCTTCTTCTTGGTTTCATTTATTTGCACTGATTTCTTGTCTAGATGAGATTGCTCTTTTGGCAAGGAAGTAACCACATAGTAGCTGGCAAGTGCGTTAATTTCGCCGCTCTTTTGCCCAGAAACAGTGGGATGTTGTGTAGAAGAACCAAACGTAATAGAGTCTTGAAAAGAAGACGATTCAAATGAGAACTCCTCATCGAAGCACCCGAAGCTGTCGTCGTCGTAAAAAACAATGTCAGAAGGGATGCTCTTGATATTCTTATCTATTGCTTCCATCACACTTGCTAGCTCTTGGTGCGCATCAGTGCAGACACATGAACATGTAAAACACAGCTCATCAACATCTAACAATTTGCTTAATTTGCTAAATGACCCTGTACTATGAGTGTTTCCTGGACTTGGTGCTCCTCCTAGTCCTCTTCCTGAGTCACCATTTGGATACCTCATCGTGGCTTCTGCTTCTTCCTCTGCTGCTCAGTCTCAGTGCCAACCATTGACAACATCGATATTCCTGAGCATCGTCATCTATCAGCTGATGAGACCTCGTAATCTAACTTGGTACTTTTGTGTTCTCTTGGGTGCACGAAGGTAAGGGGCTGGGGCTTGCCTCTTCCTGCGCCATACCTTTTCGACAATACGAGACTCGCGGTCGCCGATGAACCATTCTATTGATGAAGTCGAAAGTGAACTCTGCGAAATACGCGAACGGACATCGCTATTTCACCTACCACACCACCGACCACCGTACCTACCCATCGACCACCGCAAAAAGCCACGCCGACGGACCTCGCCCAAGCAAAAGCCAACCGCGCCGCCGCCAACATAACCAACAAGACACACCACCACTTCTTCTTATCGATCTTGACTTCGCTATTGCTTGTCGCTTTATCTGCTCTAGAGAGAGAGACTGGTACGATAAGTCATCTTATGGAAGACTAATTGAACTCCAAAGAGACAGAGACACATCTTGTGAGCACCACATAATTCCAACAACATTTTCATTTTTTGATCAAGCATAATCACAGCAGCAAGCATGAAGCGTAAACCGTTGGAGCGCATAGTGTTGATATTAGTTGCAGGCATCATTTTGGTCACTTTGGGGATTCAAACCTTGAATAACTATGACCCTAGCATCGTCACTACCTCAACAAAATCATCCAAATGCAGTATGTCTAGAGCAGATGAGAACGACTTCATTTCTGCCGAAATAATACAAACAAATCGGACAGCTACTGGCATGCCAAAACTGGTATGGATGTATTGGGATCAAGGTCTCGCACATCTCGAGGAACTTTCAAAGGATGATCCTCCCAACAGATATGCCGCAGATTTTTCGTGTGTCAAGGCAATGATGGAGATGAATCCATCCTGGAATGTGATGATTCTAAATGAAGAAAGCGCGAAGGATTATGCTCCAATATTCGCTTCGGTAGTGTGCAATGAAACGCTATATTCCATGTTAGGGCCAACTATGAAAGGGGATCTTTTGAGACTGGAGTTACTTAGTCGGTATGGTGGGGTGTATGCGGATACATCCATTTGTCCCTTGAAACCATTTGATGATTTCATCACAGAGTGGGTTGGGAACGAAACGAATGGTTTTTTTGCACAACCAAGTAATTTGGGTAATACAAAACGTTTAGCGCTGTCTCGGGTGGCATTTGGTAATGTTCCATTATGTCATGATCATAGTAAGATCGACAATACAGGTGTGCGCGGGAAAGGGTCTCCGTTTCGAACATCATCAAACTGGATGCTGGCTTCTACAAATCCACATAATCCACTAGTGGATGAATGGCTGTCCATACTTCATAACCATTTTTTGTCCTTGAATGCAATACCGCCCTATTTCATTGCTCATTGTGCTTTGACGCAAGCACGACTTTACAATGAAACAGTGGACGCGATATGGACGTCAACAATGACGAGATACGGGGTGGGTGGCAAAAACACTGAGATGAAAGCATGTTTGGGGGTAATGATAAAAAACGGGCAATCGTCGAATTGTGCCGTAGTGAAGAGAATACCAAAAATGTATGTCTTATCTGGAAATTATTCAAAAAGGATTCATTTGGCATCAAATGACACTACACTACATTTGCCATCACCTATCGAAGTTACTACAGAAGAACCAGAGGAGGAGGAAGAATACAAGAGCAAGAGTAGACGACTAGAAGCAATGAATGCAACCGCCGGAATATTTAGCTACGTTCATATTTCAAAGTGCAGTGGGTCAACTTGGGTGACTCTTCTCAAGAAACTCAATCTAAGAGTGTTTCCACAACACAGGGCTGGTCAGGAAGAATTCTCCGTCCAATTCCAGAGGAGTAAGCTTGGTACCAAGGCTGCGTATCACTCGACTACTCTGAGGAGTCCGAGACACCACGTACTCTCAATGTTTTTGCACTGCAAGTATTTTAAGAAGGGAAAGCAACAATTT
Source organism: Skeletonema menzelii (assembly GCA_036940005.1). Lineage (NCBI taxonomy): Eukaryota > Bacillariophyta > Thalassiosirophyceae > Thalassiosirales > Thalassiosiraceae > Skeletonema > Skeletonema menzelii. The sequence continues at coordinate 5,953 of JALLBH010000597.1, forward strand.
CAGTGGAACGGTACTGATGAAAGTGACTTTGAAGGTTGGCTTGACCATCACCTTCCAATGGGACCGCACAATAGGGACATGCATCGTTGTTTTTTCCATCCTGCCAACTATCAGAGTAGACACCTTACATCATCCTCAAGAAGGCCCCATGGTCTGGAAGGTGGAGAACCATTTGAGCCGGATGTGAGAGCTGCCAATCGAACTTATTGGGACTTGGACTTTGTTAGCCTAACTGAGTTTGTTCACGAGTCTCGTTGTTTATTGTATTATAGGCTCAAAAGAAATACAACACCTGAAGCATTGGCATACCTCGACAACAATTGTCGTTGTGATACACCTACGCATGATGGAGATACTGTTAAAGACAACGTCCACGTAAGTCATCATAGTGGATCTCATCGGTCGAATATGAGAGATTTGCCTGAGGATATTCTGTTAAAGGTCCGAGACTTAACCAGAATTGACGTTGACATTTACAATGTTGCCCTTCGACAATTTATGGAAGAGATAGCATGGCTTGAATCCAAAGCTGCTCTGGGGAGAAGGGTGCTTTGTGACGATGTCTTGAAGCATCTTGAGCCTGAGTTAAGCTATCTCCCCTCGGCTGATGGTAAAGGAACCAACGTAACAAAAAATTACATGGAGGCAATCGATAGGAGAAATCTCTAATTAATTACGTCTCGTAAAAAACACAATGGCTGAGATCTGGGAAACTAAAAGCTCATGAATGTGTTGTAAATAGTCGCATGATACATAGCTCTTGAATACTGGCTCTAATATCATACAAAAAAGTCACTTTGCAGAAGCTGAAACAAGTTAGGCAACATTCTTCACAGTCTGATGAACGACGTCATCCTGCGTCATCATGTTTGTCGCAAGAATCTCTTGCTCTTCAAGGATCATACCTTCACGGCTGAGTGTTCCCTCGCGTTTCTGCCACTTCCTCCTCATACTTTTCCAGCCAAGACCAAACAAGGAAGGAAGGGTATTTTAGTAGGGACCATCGATGGGTATCTCCTTGGGTGCCTTATGCATGATCGCTGGAGCACTTCCTCTCACAAAATGGATGGTGCACCCTGATTGCCTGCCTCGATCAGAGAGGCTCAAGCAACCTTTTCCTACATGCCATCGCAGCCAAAGCATCAATTTCTCATGACAGTATTCAGTATTGAGCTGACATATAAACTCTTTATCACCAAGCTGCAATCTTCTACTCTTTTTGCCACGACCTACGACCAGTCTGTGAAAATGAAGGTATCTTCTCCCTCAATTGCAGTCAGAGCCTTTTTCTTGGCCACACTCATCCTAATCATTCCGGTGAAGGCTGAAAACATGCTAGATTCATTTCTATCTGCCTCGTTTACCACGACGATCTCTCCAGTGACTGATGCGTTATTCGATGATACCAAGAAGGAGGCTTTTTCCAACGCCTCACAACACTTTCTCCAAAAAGTATTTTCTGAACACGACGCCAACATCAATATCCTCAGCGTGGGGGTATTTGATGAGCACATTACGAAACGATCAGGTGCAGATGTATCGTTAGAGAAACTCCGATTCCAACGACATCCTCGCGATCACGAAGTGACATTCTCGACGGTAATCGTTGCACAACATCTTGACATGAAGCAGCCACTCATGTCATCTGAACACTTTCATCGCAATGTACTTGTTGCTTCTCGTGAGTTTCGGGATCATTTCCTCACATTTTTGAGGCAGAATGATGATTTTTACTTTACTGGCGTGGATAGTGTCCTGTTTGCCGAGTACCAATCAAATGGACCAAGCGTGTCGGCTGAATCGGATAACAACATCAGCAACAACAACAATATCATGGGCATGTCTGATGAATCGTTGAACAAAGCATCAATCATTGTGATTGCAATTTGTTCCTTTCTATCGGTGGTGTTCTTGTTTGCATCTGTTAAGCTCTATCAAAAGAGAAAGGAGCTTGTACGTAACAGGTGGAATGTTGAGGAAATGAACTTGGCGACTGCCAAATCGTTGGAGATCAATCCTTTCGATGACCAAACGAGTAGTGACGACTATTCTTTTGATCCTCTGGTAACTGTTGGGGACTCACACAATCACAAATTCTTTGCCGATGCAATGGCTTTATCTAGCAATCAACGAACCTCAATGCCGTCACCGCTCTTTGAGCCACAAACATCAAAGAATTCTTATACAGACGAGCTTGCAAGTTTGCCGCATGATACGATTTATGCACCTCCGGGAAAGCTTGGAGTGGCAATAGATATCTTCAATGGCCAAGCAGTTGTAATGAAGATTAGAAAGGGATCCCCCATCACGGGCATGTTGCAAGAGGGTGACATTCTCTTGGCCATAGATGATGTGGATTGTTCGTGCATGACCCTTGCCGAGGTCACCTTCCTAATGGTAAAGAATATGGAGAGAGTACGGCGGATCACATTTGTGAGGCGAAGCTGATGTGATCATGCTGATGTAACGTGAAATCTTCACTACTTTTATTTTCGTAACCCTTATACACATAGACATACACATTAAACTTGTACCGCAAACTCGATCTTAGAGTTGCACTTCGTATGAGTTGATTGTATCCATAGTGATATTCAACTCATGAAGATCTACCTTCCTACCTTTCTTCAAACTTCGTACTCTTGAAATGGTATTAGCCATCACCTTACTTTTGAGAGACTTTTCCTGTTTAGTAAGTGTTGGCACATTCCTCATTGTCTTCGAGACAATACCTCTTCTTTTGTGGATATTTAGTGCATCTCTTTTGAAAAGTGAGAGATCATTTGCGGATTGAATTGCATCTGCGGCGGGTAATGACGGGCTAACATCGATTTTCTGGGTCACATGGACCTCGTGGACCTTGACATCATTTGTGCTTTGCAACTCACATTCAATTGTAAGACATTCCTCAACAACGTCTTTCGCGGGCGCAACAGCATCTTTTAATGACGTCGACGCTGAATCATCTTCCGTTGGCCATGCAAAAACTGGTTGAGCAATGTCGAGGAGTATTTGCCCAACATTCCAGCTCTGACCAATTGGACAATCCAACGCTGGAGAGATATTGTCCGTATCTAGGCGATTAGGCGATTCATTATCGCATAGTTCTGGTCCGTCCTCGCACGGAATCGTTGCTAGCATCACAGAATCTCCTAAAAAGTCACTGGAAGATTCGTGAACAATTCTCTCTGTTTCCGAGGTGGAGATGTCATGCTCGTCTTGGACATTTACGGATTCCTCCCCGACTTCATCAGCTTCGTTTTCAGTTGGCGTAGGAAAAGCAATTTCCATGGCAGGAAACAATTCCAATGCAACTGGTTCGGGTTTACCTTTTTCTTCTTCTACATCTCTGAAAATGGAATCTTCTGTTTCGTCCTGTCCAGTTACAGGGGCCTGTTTTGCATCAGACGTCTTCGATTCGGCGTCATCCGTCGTGTCGAAGTCAAATTTAACACTGAATCCTGCATTACCTTCACTTCTGTTCCTCTCGACTACCTTTGACTTGAGATACTTGTCGAGGGCATTTTCGTCTTTGTTCCGTAGAATTCCTTTGGGACGAGCACGATTAGTGTCATTTGCCGCTTCAGCTTTGTGATTGGAATGATCGTTGTCATTCAGGGTATCTTCATCAGAGTCACTACTTTCATAGTATAATAGATCGGGATCTTCTGCCACTGCAGTAGTGACGGGATAATGATCCGCAACAGTGCTATCTGTCGTCTTGATCACACGAACATACTTCGCCCATTGCGCCTCCATAAAGGTCTTACGGCTGTTATCAGCTCCAACCTCAAATCTCAAGGCGCATTGGCCATCCGGCACCACATCCTTATCAATTACAATCGCATATGTCCATTTACAATCAGATCTCAAGATAAAGGCGCCATCTCCTACCTCGAGTGACTTGGCTTCGAGTGCAGCTTCCTCTCCCGAGATATCAAGCGCAAGGTCCATCGGGTTGGCTTCGTCACCGATGGAATATCCTTCGAGTAGGATGGCTTTTCTTGCGGTGTTTCTGTTCAACGAAGTCAAACCCATAACTTGAGAGGCATCATCTGCACTAAGTGTGAAAAGCTGCCGTTTTTCATTAAGACTACGATCAAAGACCTTGGGAGAAATAACACTCCTAGGTGAATACTCATTGGATGGTGTCTTAAGTTCCCTGAGTGGACTTATCGTTTGAATCTTATCCACCACGCCCATACCTGCTTCATCCTGTTCCATCAAACCAAACGCTCCTTGGAAGTCGGCAGCAAAATCGAACACTTCTTCGCCCTCCTCTCTTTCTTCTTTGTCTTCAATCTCCGCATCTTTGACTTGCTGCGGTTGCTCTGGAAATCTCATAACCAACTCATCAGCGGGAAACTCCGCCGCAAACTCGTCAGTGTGTGATAAACATTCATCACAACGTGACGCGCAGTCTGGCAGGGCGAAACAGCCTTGCAACGCAGTATTCTTATTGGGTCGATTTAGATTTACGACCTCGCCATCATTAAAGGCGACAGCGTTGAAGCATCCATTGCCACTGCCTCCTCTATTCATGATGAAGTGATAAGGAGGTAGGTTCTGATGAGTTAGACGCCAGCAAGATGTAGGTTTGTGTGCAGTCGAGCTACCTACTTTGAATTACCATCGGCAGGTTCTTCGTAGGCGGGGAGTGAAACTTGTAGATGAAAAAGCACGAAAAGCGATCTTATCTTAATTGTCTACTTATTCCTTCGCACGTATGTAGATCCTTTGACTCAAACAACATAGGAATTAGTAGAAGAAGAGGGATCGTCCACGAACAAACTCCAGAGAGATACGAGAGGCTACCGCTGCAATTCCTTCCTTACATCGTACATTAAGACCCGCCAGCAACATCATAGTTAGGTATCATCTCCCGGTCAGATATGTCCTCAAAACGATCTCTCCTCGCCGGACTCTGGTCCCTCGTCGGCCTGTTGTCGGCTGCTGGCTTCGTGGTTGCGTTTTCTTTTGCCGTTGCATCCCAAAAATATGATCCGAATTACAGCAATGGCAATTATTACAACAACAATAATAATAATGAAAGAGAAGAAGACGACCGAAATCACAATAAGTACGGTGTCATCACCGTCACAAGCAGAGCCATGGTGTTCGCTGCCATATGGACAGCAATCCTCTCCGGGATTCTGGTCATCTACGGAACTGTGTTATTAGGTGTTAGAGTTCCGTTCGGAAAGTATTATTCTTGTTGCACGGGAAGTGTCCATCGGATGACACCGTTGACTCTTGGATCGTTTGCGGGAAGTTTATTGATGTTTGCTAATTTGACATTGGTTTGTTCTCTTCTATTTGGAGAGTTTCAGGTAAGAGATGATGACAATTACAACAAAAAATAGTAGTGTATACACTTCATGTGCATGCTTGTAATTTTCCTTTCAAATCGTTTAATTAATTTCTCAACAATATATTCTTCTCTGTCTCGGCCAAAGATAATACCATCATTCGGAGAGAGAGGGGATCCAAATCAAAACAACGAAGAATACAACAATACCAGTGTAGTAGACGATTCAAGCTACGCATTTTCAGTACTATGCATCTTCTTTACTGTAATGTATGCAGCCTTTGCCGGCCTCCTATTCTACTTTTCGAATTCGCTACTGGAAGAAAGTGTTGCGGATGTTCTTCATGGGGATGCTCCAATCATAGGAGTACGAAGTAGTTCCGAGATGGATCATGGTGTTGGATACATTGGGAATCGATTTGATGTGGTTGGTAGGAGAGCGTATGGTGGGAAAGTGTTGAATAATGCGCATCATCATGAGGTGTTTTGATAGCCTACTTACGCAAAATGAGAGACAACATTCTTCTGCAATCTTATCTTGTGCGTCTAGCCGACTGGAACTGGAGAAGGAAAGTAATTCATACAACATATCTTACGTTGAAATATGAACATAAACATGAACAGTGTAGTTTATAACATTTTAAGTTGAACATTATTGTCATTGATATCCCCGTAGAGGCATGTTTTCTCCTTCTGCTACTCCACCAGCACCAAACTCACTCGGAAGGACGATACGGAAACAACCGACTGCCACAATCCCACCGAAAACATTCGCAGCTGATACAAGAAGCGCATAGAATAGCTTGGACATACCACTCGTAATACTCAATCCAAGTGCCACTGCAGGATTAAATGCTCCACCGCTAATTCCACCAACAGAAATAGCACCAGATACAACAACAAGTCCGATAGATAGCCCATAGTAATGATTGTTATCAACCTTGGGGTTCGTGGCCACACATAGTGACACGAAACACAATATAAACGTCAAGACTGCTTCGGCAAGTAGAGCCTGGGTAAGTGTAGCATCGTCACCAATACTTAAGGTTGCATGGGAAGAAGCGACAATGCCACCGCATAGACTTCCAACTATCGCTCCAATGAACTGTGCAATCCAAAACCTTATCATTTCTGGTAATGATATTCCACCTCGGAGGGCCATAGCTAACGAGAATGCTGGATTGTAATGGGCGCCAGAGATTGGTCTACAGAATAAGAGGAGAGAATATATAAATCTTTAGTTTCTATCATACACAACACATCAAACATCTGTTGCTTGCAATGATATCATATGACATCACATCACTCACGCCCCCGAAAAAATAATGGCGACCAAAACGCCGCCAATGGCAAGTGGAGCCAAGGCTGCATTCTGCCCGACAGAGACTTGGATAGTGAAAAGCAAAATGGCAGTGCCTATCAATTCTACTGCTGCCTTGTCGCTCATGATTTCAATAAGTAGGTGAGCTTCAAGTTGTTCGCAAATAAAGGTGTCATTTTTTTGTCGTAATAGAGCGTTTTGGCGCGGCGGCAAAGAACCACTGATGACTGATGACATAAATAAGTATGACAGAGGAGAGAGGAGATAGGAGATACAAAAACCATGACGACAAATCCAAACCCATCAGCCGATCTCGGACTTACCCCCGATGCGATCGCTCAACTTCGCAACAACTCATTCACTGTGGTCGATGACTTCCTGCCATTGGATCTAGCAAACCAGCTCTTGTCGGATGCAGACAGACTCAATTCAAAAAATGGACATTTCAAACAGCACTATTTTCAATTTGGCGGAGCAGCCTTGGCCAAGCCATTTGTGTATGAAATGGATCTTTCCGCGTTAGATGGTAGAAAGGATGATGCCATGAATAGAGATCTGGGATCATGGAAAGATATGATTGATAATATTGGTCCTTCATTTGTCAAGAAAGTGGATGATTTGGACAAACAATTTGATGCATCGCTATCACTCGACGTGAACGCACCTCCAGCTATCAAAATTCAATTAAATACAGGAGGAGGTTCATTCCCATGGCACTACGATAATCCTGGACCGCCCAATATGCGCGCTCTTACTTGCGTTGTCTACTTGAATCCGCATTGGAAGGATGGGGACGGTGGAGAAATAGTCCTATGGCCATTCCTCTCCAGATCTACCAAGGTATCTCCATTACATCGACGTGCAGTGTTATTTTATAGTGATCGAGTGTTACACCGTGTATTACCATCGAACAAGCGTAGGGTGTGTTTTACGATTTGGATTCCTGGAACAAATGTGAATTGCAAAAAAGATGTAGCGTTGTCAAAAGACGTGTTGCAGTTTACAAGTTATGATCAAGCAGCTCAGTTCTTTGCACAGTCTCCTCTGCAAAGAGTCATTTCGAGAGCAGTGTATAGTGAGGAGTATTTGGAATCGTTACTAGAATGTATTGAGGGTGCACGAGGAGGGGATAGAGGTGGAGGAGAAGATGATGCATGGGTATCTAGTGCAGAGAAAGAGAGAGTGGTACAGCAACATTATGCAAGTGTGATGAGCATCGTTTCTAAGTTGCGACCTTTGATTGATGAGTTTCGGGAAAGAAAGGATTGCATATCATCAATATGAATATCTGAAGCTTATCAGAGTTCCTTCCACAATGCAAATCCACATACCGGCTGAAGTTGAAGTGAATAGAATTGAGTGCTGTGAGCCTCATACTTATACTTCTTTGGGTTACAGTCAACTCCTTAGCATGAGTAGCTAGCGAGGTAACTCTACAGAGGTAAGCAGTCTCAGTTTTTCTAAAAGGAACCAGGTCCAGGTAGGGTCCAGGTTCAGGCCGGCCAGGACACCGATAGATTTATCTAAATTCGCACTTTTTATGGATGGAAGGAGATGGAAGATAAGACTTACTCATTTCAGCGAAGATGAGAAGATAGAAAATTCTATCTCATCTCCTCTCATCCACAAAATAGCCCAAAAAAATCAATAGATAGGGATATTTTTGTCGGCGAACGGCGAAAGGAATGTTGACGATGCATCAAGATGCACAAAAAATGCACAACTCATTAGGAACCGATGGTTTGTGTTGTGGGTGTGGACATACAAGCACGCAACAGCAAGAGAGTCTCAACACACCGACTACATATTATCAGTACTGGTCTTTAGTATGTCAGATGCAACTACGCACCGCCAGCGACATCACAGCAGCGGCAACAACGGTGAAGTTATTTCCTCCAACTCCAATAATGGCAATTGGAATCGAGGGAGACCAACGTCACATGAATGGCCCAGAGTCTTGCAACCGCCGCAGTTGCCGCCACCAGTAGCCATTATGCGGGAATCAACACCAAGAATACACCGTAGCAGAAGCTGCGGCAATGGAAGTGACAGCGATGATGTCAAGTTTCCGTATCATTCTCCACAACTCCCATTCGCGAGATCTACAACATCGTCACCTAATCATCATAATCATCACCCACCACCTTCGTCGAGGGGTTCACATCACGCTGCGAGAAGTTCTCACCTTCCAAGAGAGAACACCTACAGCAAAGGCATCAATGTGAACAACCTTCAACCCCCAATACGGCGAATGTTGCATAACAATAACAATCAAACTTCATCTCCTCGATCCTCCCCGGTTGGATTTGGAGCGTTATCACTTCCGAGACCAGCCCGAAGATCAAGCGTTTGTGGAAAAAGTGTCGAAGACGAAGCGATATCTCGGTTACGAGAACTGTGCATGGACATCGTTCAACCCTCCAAGAAAGGTACAACGCCGCCTTCAAGAGCTAAAATCGTCAAGGAAGCAGTGGTAGAATACCATCGAAGTCGTAACCGCCCTATCAGTCCAAGAGACCCTAACTTCTCTGCGATCCCTTCTGAATTCTCTCAAGTGCTTACATACGGCCTAGCTCGCTCACAAAGCGTTCAGCAATCAACTACCTTTTCACGGAAGGAGCTCAGAGACAACCACGACCACGTAGATTCTCGAACAGCAACTTTATCAGTCCAAGAGACCCTAACTTCACAACGATCATTTCTGAATTCTCGCAAACTGTCAAGCAATCAATTACCTTCACCGAAGGAGCTCAACAAACATCAAAACCAAGTAGATTTTCGGAGATCAAAGATGAGTGGCGACAAATCAATGAGAAGAGCTGGATAGAGGTCTGCTGCTGCCCCATAAAATTTATTTCACTTTCTTTATCTTGCCAGATCTTCTCATAGTTTCCGTACAGAGGCTGGGAGGAGAAAAAAAGTAAGTATGTACTGTCACTCTCTCTGAGAGAGAGTGACCGATGAGAACCGCTCCGAGCCAAATTCTGTCAATCGAAACTCCCTTGCAAATGATCGGATTATCGGGAATCCTCCTAAAGTAGTTCCGGAAATGCTGTTGACGTCACAATAAGGAACGTGCAGTGTCTACTTGAACCAAAATCTACCGCTCAAAATCAAAAAAAGAGAGATTCGAAGTTGACGGACCATGGCCTCCGGAAGTTCCAGAAGTAACTAGTAGGGTGTGCCAGAAGTCAGCGAGACGAAATTATCGTCAGGTGAACAGTAGTATTTCAGTCTAAGAGTGCCGATACCGATATAAGTAGGATCAACATCAAAGTTCATTGACCTACACGAGAGAGTCCAACAAAAGTTGTGCAAAAAACATCTGTACATTGTGAAATCCATCTGCCAATAAGGCTCTGACGCATCCCCAAGGAAAGATCCAATCAATCCATTCCAAAAAATCATTGTGGTGTCAATCATCCCTCCGCATCTTCAACCAACCATTCATCAAAGATACCATAAGTACACTCCACATTACACTCATC
>JALLBH010000598.1:0-23959 GCA_036940005.1 Skeletonema menzelii
ATATCGCTGAAGTTAGCGATATATATCGCTGAAGTTAGCGATATATATCGCTGAAGTTAGCGATATATATCGCTGAAGTTTCTACGTACATAGGTAGATACGATACCATTATTTTAGTTACCATACTGTACGGTATCTACAATGGTTAGATACAACTTAGCATGCCATTCTCATGCCAGAGATGTTGTACAATACAGGCAGGCAGCGGCAGCACTCTTTGGAATAGCGGTCAATCACGGAGACTTACAGCCAACGGTGAGCCAAGCAGCGGCAGCTAGAGCGAGTGATTCGATGTTGTTGTATCATTATTTGAATCTGAGGATTTGATATAATATACAAAATACATAACACGTCGTGTCGGCCAATTCATCATCAGTGAAAATACACAACATCTCCGTAGCATCTCCGTATCTATCTCTGCCTTATCAATATAAAGACAACATAAAAAAGAAGAGCCACATCATCAGCATCATGTCGAAACCAACTCATCGCATCCCAACGAAACAAACTCCCTTCTCATCTACCAATAATGGCGGCGCTGCTGCTGCTGTCGGCCGTCATCAACGAGCTACACTAACAACATCCATTCGGAAAGCGAAGCGTGGTCAAACTGTAGCGAGGAAGCGTCATATGCAACTCGTTGGAAATGTCATCAACAACAATAATAATACAAACAGCGCTGGTGGTGATGATGGTATTCGAGGAAAGACGACAGATAACAATCCATACAGTAGAAACGGTCAACATATCAAAGATGCAATTCATTATGCTCAAATTATTGTTCAATTGTGCTCCTCCTCCCCTTCCAATAACACTACTACAATGAATCAAGCATCAGTCATAATGCAGCAATTGGCAACATCATTAGATCGACTATGTGAACTACTTACACCAGATGAGGCAGATATCAATCCTTCCTCACAACAAATGAATCTAAGTCTTGGTCTCAACAGTGACCATGCTGCTACAAATCATAATTTCATGTATCATCCCCCTCGAGATACTGCTGCATCTTATGATTCGTCCATGGCTGGTATGACTGCCAATGCCATCCTCTCACAATTTACAACTAATGCTGGTAGTGGTCAGGACACTAATTTGGCAGTGGCACTTGCTGATTCACTGGGAAGCATTATTTTATCCTCCCAACAAAGCACTCACTACAACAACAATAATATCGTGAGCAACAGTAGCAATGATACTACTAACAACAGCAGTCTTGCAATAAAGGCAGTGATCGTATTGAATCAATTGGCAGCCACTGATCCACCTCCACCACCACCAAATCAACAACAACAACATACAATATTCGAAGAATCATCAAACGTAGTATTAGACAACACTGCACCACCAAAACACATTCCAACCTCATGGTGTCACGTTATTGTCAATTCATCCGCATTATCGTCAATACACCAACAATTATTTCCCCGAATATGTGTTGGTACTACTACTGCGAACAACAGCAACAACAACAACAGCAACAACAATACACTTGTTGTCGTCAATAACATTGCCATTTGTGAAAAATGTGTTTTTGTCATTGGGAATTTACTAGGTGATTCATTTATGGCACGACAGGCATTGTTGGAGTTGGGTGCGTTGTCTACATTGATTGCATGTGTGGGGATGGGGTTGGAGAAGGTAAAGTTATTATTGGGACAGCAACAACAACAACAACAAGGACAGCAGCAGCAGTTGGAAGTGGACTCATTGGTGATCGTATTGCAATTATTACGTAACTGCATATGGTCACTGATCAATTTCATTCGAGGGGGGGATACAACGACAATATCAATCATGACTGAAATACACCGTGTTGATTTGGCAGTGTTACTTTCACTACCCGAATCAATCCAATCCATTATTGTTATTACCAATAATGCAGAAGAATGCATTCGTGCTACGTTCGATGTGGCCATTGAAACTTGTTGGTTGATTGTCTATCTTACCAACCATCGGGAGGCGATGATGTTTGGAATTGAGAATTGGTTGTCGCAGGATATTTTAGTCGGATTGGGAAGTAGACTTTGTTCGGGTGTGGATGCTGCGATCATTCAGTTTAAGCAAATTGACGACGATGGTGATGATGATGATGATAATCTTGATGGTGATCAATCTACTTCCTTTTTGACTAGTAATCCTCGGCTTGTGGATAATGTCACAAATTCGAGTATACCATGTTGTCGAGCTCTGACTAACATTGCAATCTACTTGGACTCAATCCCCCCAAATGGAGAGGCAATCAGTCAAGCTAAACAAAGCGTCACTTCCGCCCTCCTTTCGGAAATGACAGCCAGATGTTTAGCCGAGTTAATCTCATTGGGTTCCATTGGAGTAGGAACGACAGCATCCACGATTGCATGTAGCGCCGCATCTCTCGCCAGCATTTGTTTGACAGATGCCTCACGTGATTACGAGAACTATACAGGAGCGGCGGTTTGGTCACTCCTCCCGGCCTTGGTACGAGGGCTCGTTGGTCCAATGTGCACCTATGAATTTCGCAGAGAGGTAGTTTGGTCAATATGGAACACGCTACAGCACAATCGAATACAACATCGGTTATTGATGGAAATTATCGGCACATCAGCAACGGAAGTTGCCGAAGCTCTTACAGGTAATCTTACCTCCTTGATATCTTCGGATGAAGTAGAACCATCATTGGGGATAGTGGATTTGCTCCTTCGCACAGTGGATGACAATCATATGAGATCAACAATTGGAAAGAGTCTCAAAATCGTATTTGAAGAGGTGGGATTAGTCGATGCCCTCTGGTATGTTTGTGATAATGACGTAGATGAAAGTGATGTTGCGGAGAAAGCTGCAGAACTCATTGATGATTTTTATGAAGAACAAGAAGAAGAGGATGAAGATGATAGGATGATGCCATCGGTGAATGGACATCAGTTTCAGTTTCAGGCTCCTTCCCACACGGGGCAATTCAATTTCGGCTAATAAAATAATTTTGTATTACTGCCATCTCATTTGTCACCTTTGTCCTAAGAATTCATTGAATCTGGAGAGTACTTGTTCATCGTACTGTACCCAATAATTATTATCCTCATCGGCATTCGTCAACACGGATAGACATTGTTGTGCAGTTGTCCCCACACGATATGCCTTCTCGATAAAGTAGCTCCGATTATACAAATCATTCGTATCCTCATCGTCATCCTTTGATCGCTGCTGTTTCTGCTTCTGTATCCATTTCTCCAACTCTTCCTCGATCTTTTCTACACTACCAATCTTTGGCTCGAGAAGATTGCAAGCTACCTCATACACATTCCCCCCATGATCAATATTATTTCTATTGTACGGTAATGTCAAAGCTTCTACTCCCGTCAACCCGATGCCCTTGGTAGCAATATTACGACCACGTAATGCCTGAGTCAATGTTTTCGCTGTGCCAAAATCAACATTGGGTGTGAGACGTAAATTGTAATTTTCGACAAAATGAAGTGGTGCTCCAATGGTGCATTCCCCCTTTTCATACGTTTGTGTTTGTTCTTCTGGATTATTGCCGCGACTGCTGCTGCTGCTACTGCTGCTATCATGTGCACCGCCTGAATTGAAAAAGGATGTTTTTCTTCGAACAGTTGCAAGTGGTCTATTGTTTGGACATGCCAATCCATAGTAATGAATTTTTATGCTGTTCGATTGATCGATTTGACTGCCGATTTCACGAGCCGCAATTGCAGCAGCAGTATTGGGCGTTGTTCCAAACTGTTGACATGCAATGGGCATTATAGCAACATGATCTACCAATCCTACATATGGATGTTGAGCTTCTAACTTCTTGTTTGATGGATCGTTCTTATTGTTATTCAATTCGATTTCATTTAATGCATTTTGTATGAGCCGAATTGCCACCTCAGCCACACAATCCGATTGTCCTGCCAAGTGGAATGATGATCTATCGTAGGGGATGTCAGCGTAGGCATGAACAATTGCAGCGGCTGCAGCGTTGCTTTCTTTATTTTCGCCATCGCTGTGCCGTTGTTGCTGCTGCTGCATAAGCCGAAGCTGACGACAGTGATCTTGCGCCCGGGATAACAAACTTGGTAACGCGGCTGATGCAGCCGATGTAATGTAGATGTTGCAAGCTACTAATGACGATGTGCAGCTTTGAAGAATCATTATTTATAATGGCGCTGCGATCTGCGATGCAAGTTGATTTGTCGATGTTCGAACGTTGGGGGTGTTATCGGCAGTCACTAACAAGTCGCTTTAGCTTGATTGATGATTGATTCAACGGTTACGAACTAGCAATAATAATAGCTTGATAGAAATTAGATGTCTCTCCTTAGTCCTTAGCCCTTAGCAGCAACACCTGTCGAGAGGGTTCCCCATGGCCATCGAGCTCATATCAAGCGACAGAGCGCTGCATGCGAATGCCGGCCGCTCCGCTCTCCTGAGTCGGATGATCAGAAAAACCCACCACCTCTAGAGCCATCAGTCGATAAATAGCTCCACCAGAAAAGCATTTCAACAGAGGAATTCTTTTCATGTAATAGATATTGGAGCTGCAGACCCATCAAGAAGAAGACATCACCTCCTGTTGTTGGAGTCATCAAGAAAAATATCGTGTCATCGGAACACGGGAAGATGAGATATCATTATTTGCTCTAAAGTACGACACTGGAGCTGCACAGACACCCGCAGCTTAAGTAGGCTTGGTGAGCTTCTTGATCTTTTTTGCAATTTTATCGAGGAATTGTACTACAAAATCACACAAGCATTAGTAAAAAGTCGTAAACATCATCTAATCACAGTAACACATCAAAAATTTAGGTTAAATATGTCTTCATAATCGAGAATTCAGCACCAAGCAGCATCACAGGTTTTGCTTCGACCACATACACATAGTAATAGCGAGAGATTGAAACACTTTCAACTTCCAGAAATATATGCATATGCATTTTTTATGTATATGTACATGTTCGGTACACACGTTAAAAAATCACGCCGCCTTGGCTGCTTTTGACGCCAAAGATGGTTTAAGTGACACAGATGGAGCTAAACTGGGCTGAGATGATGGTTGAGTCGATACAGTGGGTGACAAGCTAGGCTCCATTGAGGGCTGAGTTGACTCAGATGGAGATAAACTAGGGTTCGACGATGGTTGACTCGACGTGGAGGGTGACAAACTCGGCTCATCTGATGGCTGTGTCGAGATTGACGGAGACAAACTCGGCTGATCGGATGGTTGGGATGACACAGACGGAGCCAAACTCGGTTCCGATGATGGCTGGGTCGAGATAGACGGAGACAAACTCGGCTGATCTGATGGCTGAGACGATACAGATGGTGACAAGCTAGGCTGAGAAGACGGCTGACTCGACGTTGAGGGAGACAAACTGGGTTTGTCTGATGGCTGAGACGATAGAGACGGAGATGCAGACGGAGCTAAACTGGGTTTGTCAGTGGGAGCTTCAGACTTTCCAGCCTTGGCGGCGACGGTAGCAGCGACGAATCTTTCAGTGGCAACACCCTCCGCAAGAGGATCAACAAAGGATAGATCAGCGATGGCGATGGTGGAGCCTTCAGCCGTGGATGCAGCACCAAGTAAGTCGTTGAGAGCAGCGGAGCGTCGGCTGGCCTTACTTCCTCGGATCGCAGCGGTGATGGGAGTAGCACCGAATAACAGGAAGAGGTTGATGATTGAAATGGCATGACCTTCATGGCTATAGCAACTTCTTTTGTTGACGAATGGTGAAAACAATGTTATGAATAGATGATCTGCGTTGTGTTGTCACAGTGATTATTATGACGGGTAGTATTTGATTCGCTTGCTTCGCCCAAGACTGTATAGGAGGTGAATGATTCGTAAGTAAGTAAGAGAAGAATCTGAAAATGTGTCCCACAAAGTAGTTTCAACGTAGGAATTGTTATTGAAAGATGGCATCTGGTATCTCGGCACCTGTCTGGTTGCTTGTCTTTAAGGTATTTATCGCCGGATACGACTAAGTGAAGACACTATCCTGAGGCCCGGTTTTTGCGATGAAAGAGACTGAGAGATCTTGGAAAGATAGTGCGAAAGTCGCAGTTTGTTGAAAATTACGTGAGAAAGCTTAGAGGTGAACTTCAAGTGCCAACACAACTTGTTGCAAAATACTCAAGTACGATGAACGATGACGCTTATCAGAAGTAATGACCTCCACCGAATAGTGTAGCAATAAATGATGGACTACTCAGCAGAAGACAACGAACTAAACGAAGCACTTTCCATGCTTGACTCACTCACCGCTGACAACAATAATGGCGATTCCAATAACGCCGGATTTGCAATCGATTCCGACGAGGAGGATGAGAATTTTAATTTTGATGATGAGTTGAATCAGTTGGAAGGAATTGATTTGACGACTAATAATAATGGTGATGATGGTGGATCATTGAATGAAGAGATTGATGGCCATGTGAATATTGACGGTGGAGTGCATCCGGTTGATACTACTATCATGGCGGGAGGGACTACTGAAACCAATACTACTACTACTACTACGAAAGAGATGGATCCACCACCGTCTCATTGGGCCACCAAACAAGATGCCGCCAATATGACCAATGCTTCGCCATCTTTTACTGAAAAATCAAATGATATCGCTGCAAAGAATTCAAATCATTCCGCAGTAGCAGCGCCACCGCAGCTGTTTCATCCGCTACAAGATATCGGTCGAGCGGGACAATCTTCAACTTTAGATGCATCCAGCAACAGCAATCATACTGGCAACGACAATAATAATCGTTCGTCTAGCTGGACATCGAGTTTTGCATCCTTCGCCAAGGTGGCCACTGCATCGATTCAAAGTGCTGTCGAGACAGCTGAGGTCACATTGATTCATCAGGGGGAGCCAATCAATGTGAATCAGGGACAGTTGAATTCAAGATCTGGTGGTATGGCAGGAATGGGGTCAAATAATACGAGCAGTAATAACACTACTGCTACTACTACTGTTGTGGCGACTGCACCAATGTCCTATCAAGAACGGCAACGATTGTTGCATCAGCAATATCATGCGGCCAACAGTACTGCAGTTGTAAATACTACTACTACTGCTGCAGCAGTATCTACGGGAAAGGGAGGAGCAATGAACGCACAGCAACAACAACAACAACAACAACAACAACAACATCAACAACAACCAGCGTCAATAGCAGTATCATCATCACAGTCAATTCAAAAGACAGTGACAAATCACATGTCACCATCACGACCAATCTCTGCTCCGTCTTCTCAATCATTACCCGCTCCTACTACTAATTCCATCACACCAATCAATTCAGCAACAACAACAACATCATCATCATCCACCACACCAACAAAACAACACACCCTATCCTTCCTCGACAAACTAACCACATCTCTCGATACTACCACCAAAAATACACTCATTCACGAAGCAATTGGATCTTTATTGCCAGGAGAACGTATCATCATGTTTCTCAATAATTTAAAGGATGTGAAAGATTCAAGATTTGGTCATTTGTTTGTGGGGAGTTTGGAGGGGGTTAGTGCTGGTTTGAGGGCTTGTTTGAATGGTGATAGTGGTATTGGTGGTGTTAGGACTGTGTGGTGTTGTGTCATGACATTTTATAGGGTGATTTTATTCAGTTATGAAGCGAGGAGTGAGGATGGAAAGGTATTATTGAATAATGTCAATGAC
Organism: Skeletonema menzelii; assembly: GCA_036940005.1. NCBI lineage: Eukaryota > Bacillariophyta > Thalassiosirophyceae > Thalassiosirales > Thalassiosiraceae > Skeletonema > Skeletonema menzelii. Next base: position 7,665 of record JALLBH010000598.1, read on the forward strand.
GACGATTCGAATGAGAATAATACGTCAGCACAGAATAATAATGATCAAGGGGGGAAGAGGAATGGAAGTATTCAACAATGGTTGAATTCGCGCAATGTTTCGGTTCAATTCCAAGCAGCGCATCAACAGCCACAACCAGTGTTGTCGTCGTCGAACAACAACCAACGGAAGCATCACGTCTTTCAAATGCCATTGGCATCAATTGAACGAGTGGAGAAGGTCTTATCCTCTTCTCAATCTTCCCCCCTTTCCAACACATCTGCCAATGGTGTGGGGAGTGTCGTCGGGGGCTACCCCTACACGAATAATTTGTTACCCTCGTCTAATGCAGCATCATCTGCCATGTCTCAATTGGGAAATCAAATGAAGCCATTGACTGGGTTGGTGGCGGGTATTGCTGCTAATAGTGGTGGGAGCAGTAACAATCTCTTGATGGACAATGTTGGTTCAAGTAATAATGGTGGTGGTCCATCCTCCACATCGGTATTGGCTACCTCTGGACCACTCGGGATTATTATTCACGGAAAGGATGGTGGAAGGTGGATTAAATTTTCTACATCGTCTTATACCGATGCGGCACGTGCACATGAGGCTTTGAATACGTATGCGTTCCCCGGACGGAGGAATTTGGGATATTTGTTTGCGTTTGAAAGTCGTAGGATGGAGGTTATGGCTAGTTCGGGTACAGCAGGTGGACAACAGCAGCAGCAGCAGATGGGCGGTGGTGAGGGGGGGAATCCAATTGTGGCTGCTACTCCACCCACACGACGACGTTTCGTTGCCATGGAAGAATTCACACGACAGGGTATTGTCAAGAGTGCTGGTGGAGGAGGGGTGGCCCACTCTAGTCCATGGACTGTTATCCATGCCAATACAAAGAATTATGGTTTGTGCTCCACTTACCCCTCTGTGCTAGTAGTCCCTCGTAGTATCGTCGGGAGTGACGATGGGAATAATTTCGAAGGCAAGGGGATGGGAATTCTGAGACGGTGTGCTGCCTTTCGATCGGAGAATCGATTTCCCGTACTAACATGGGGAAGTTCCGAGCATGGGGGGAGTATTTGGAGATCGTCTCAACCCAAGGTGGGTCTTCAGGGTTATCGTAGTACAGAAGATGAACGTTATTTATATGCCATTGGTGAAGAGGCCAAGAGGGCGAATCTAGCAGCCGACGCTCGTGCAGAGGGTGGTGTGGGAAGCGGGTCATCCGCAGGACGTTATCCAAAAGAATTTTTACGCATGTTGTGTGGAAGGAACAATGAAAGTGATTTGATCATGGAGGGTTCCAACTCTTCCTGCATGCTCAAGATTATGGATATGCGTCCCAAGAGCGCGGCAATGGCCAATCGGACGCAGGGCTATGGCTACGAAAATACGAATTATTACCGTGGTTCTACGATCAACTTTTATGGTATTGGTAATATTCATGCGGTGAGGGATGCCTATCAAAAAGTGCACGCACTTTGCCTCAATCCAAACACTAGTGATATTCAATGGATGCAACTCGTCGAAAATACCAACTGGCCATCGATGACACGTCTCATTCTCTCTGCATCGTGGCAAACAGCGTTCCATGTACATTACAATCGTCTTCCCATTCTCCTTCACTGCAGCCATGGTTGGGATCGGACGAGTCAGGTATCTGCATTAGCACAGCTTATGTTGGATCCTCACTACAGAACTCGTGAAGGTTTCAGTGCTCTTGTAGAGAAGGACTTTTTGTCGTTTGGGCATCCGTTCCACACGCGTTGTGGACATGGGGAGGGAAAGAATGAACAAGGCGGAGATGAAGGGCAACTATCACCCATTTTCCTGCAGTTTTTAGACTGTGTCTTTCAGCTTGTCAACCAATTTCCAAATTACTTTGAGTTCAATGCACGGTATCTCTTGCTGCTCTCCGAGAATATTTATTCATGTCGCTTCGGAACGTTGCTGTGCGATTCGGAAAGGGAGCGTGAGGTTGTAGCTGGCATTCGTCAAAGAACGTTTTGCATGTGGGAATATCTCGACTCCATTCCTGACTTGGTGAATCCGTTGTTCGACAAAGCTGCAAACGATGATGCTGGTGTACTCATCATGCCTCTCCCGATGCTGCTGAGAAATGTAACGTTGTGGACGGACCGTCTCTGTATGTACGGAGCAAAGGCGACCATGCCCTGCATTCCAGAAGGAATTGATTTGGATCGGCATTCGTCCCTGCACACATCAGTGGATGAGACTGCAGAGTCCTTGAAACGAGCGTTGTCAGACACAATCATGTGGAAGGAAACTGCATTTGCTGCATTGAAGGAGGTCGAGGAGTTGAGTAAGAAATTGGCAAAGAATGAGGGGGAATAACGGAGGTGTAGTGGAATTCCATCCGCTTAATATATAACGAGAGAGTGTGTTTTCGGTACAGCAATGTCCGTGCAACCTTTGAAGAAGAAGTAATAGAGCTATGTTTGCCAATGTCTTTAATTTTAGTCTTTGTAGAGAGATGGAGTCCGCCGGTCGTTTTCGATATAATTTGGTAGAAACGCAACATTTGAGCTTCACTTCCTCCTCATATCAGCGCATCAACTCTCTACCCCTTGCTTCTGCTGTTTGCCTTTCGAATTTTGCGGCAGCTTTCCTCTGTGGACTTTTCGTTGCATCTTCGGCAGCTTGGTGACCCCGAAGAGCTGCGGCAAAGTCATCTTTGCTTACATGCCCATCTTTGTAAAACACCTTCAGCGCGCTTGTCTTTCACACAGCTAACATTAACTCACGGATAAAAATCAATCCTTATCTTATTAGAATGTAACACAAGATATGTATGAATGACAAACAGAGTGAAAGAAAGATACTTCTTTACAAGAGAGCCGCACTACGCAAGATGGAAAGAACCGCAAAAGCAACAACAACCACGCTCATTTGCGTTGACCTGTTGCCGCTGCCACTTTTATCATTTCCAGGATTTCCTTCTTCAACACCGTCACCCGGAAGTAACTTGTAAAACGCTGCCATTCCAACATCTTGATGCTGCATCATGTGGCAGTGCACATTGATGTAGGATTCAATCTCGCGAGGGGGGAAACAAACAGTAGCCGTGAAGTTCTGGCTTGCTTCGAACGTATCAGCCCAGAAACTTTCGTTCTCATCCAATTCAACGCCATCCACAGATGTGACATAGAACGGGACAGAGTGAGTGTGAATAGTATGAAACGGACTGTTATCATAGATGAATAACCAGTCTTCGCATGTACCTCCAGTAATATTGCCATGGAAATAGTGAGGGTTGTGAAGTCTCGAGTTGATTCCGAAGCCTACCATCAAACCTTCTGGAGGACCTTCATAAGGGATTTGAAAGATAGGAAACGAAGTAGCTTGGTTAAGAGTGATAGTCCTGCTACCAGCGTTGGGGAGCTGAAGGAGACTCTTGAGGTAGGGAGACATCTCGTCGCTTCCTGCATAACGCACTTTTGCAGGCTCAACATTGACATTCAATGGATCCCACAACTCAATAGTATCATCAGTTTCTACCTCTTCTTCGGATATCACAATGTTGGCAATGGTATCTTCCTTATCAAATGAAACGCACGTGACAACTTCTGGTGGCATTCCAAAGAGAATGCCACACAGTTCTCCGGTGATACCGAAATTGGCTGGTCCACGTACGAAACGGTACGTCCCAGGAGTGTCAAACTTGACGAGGAACTCAGATCTCATACCAGCGCCGATATGAACAGTATCGGTCACCTGGGGTGATGGGGTAGGGAAGCCATCCCTGGCATAGGGAATTAATTCGTGACCTTCGATGGATAAGAACATAGGGGGCTCGACTCCTGCATTGATGGTACGGAAATGAACAGTTTCTCCCTTCTTGAAATGAAAGGTTGGATTGACCTGCCCATTTGTGACATGTGTCCAATCGAAGTCCATTACGATAGGGATAAAATTCACAGGCGATCCATCCTCATACGTTTTGGACTCGGATAGAAGAAGAAAGTGTTCCGAAACTTGAGGTGCAGCAGCAATATTGGCAGTTACCTGATGGGATGCAGGATCTTCAACCACAAAGGCACCATACAAGCCTGAGAGCATGGAGTACGCACCCGTTCCGTGGACGTGATTATGATAGAAACCAAACAATCGTGGGGAATTCTCTGGGATTTGCCACTCATAAATCATCTGCTGGCCTCCATCAATGTACACACGTCCATCATCTGTGTATATGAAAAGCAAAGGTGCGATCAGATTCAGCCATGATGAGAAAAAGAATGAACATACGATTTGAATTTGAATCATTGGATGTGTTAGCCAACATACCGATGGTTGGATCCACCATCAAACCATGGAAATGGAGATTTTGGAAACCCTTTCCCCAGTAATCATCAAGTGGGATCGCCCACAAGTTTCCTGTAGGATTTTGAAGACGGTTCACAAGCAGCGTCTGATTGATGTGTTCGGCGTCGTCGACACGGAATGGTGTGCCGGCAAACACCATCGCCTCTAGATTTTCGGGAGAACTTGGAGCCAGATTATTAATGAACGTGATGCGAACCTTATCACCAGGCTTTGCGCGTAGAGTTGGACCCACCGGACTTCCATTGTATGCTGGAGCAGTTCGATTCAGATCAGGCGTTGTGAACAGATCCACAGTTAGTGTCACTTCGAGAAGGCCGTCTTTGGAGCGAATCTCCTCAGGCTGACCATTACGGGTACGGCTGGTGTCGGCAGTTGCAGCTACCAAACTTGTTGCGGTATTGCCGGCACCGAGGCCAGTTGCGATGAGGGTGCTACGAAACTTCTTCAGCTTCATGGTTGGTGTTAGTAGAGTTGATTGAGTACTGTTTGTAGTTAATGTCAATGAAAGAGCTGTTCCTGCATCTGCCTGCATGCATGAAAGGCAGAACGCTGCCTGCATGCAGAAAAAACAGCTGGCTAACTACAAATGAGAAGATTCTTTCTTTGGTTTGGAGAACCCGGAACACTGAAGAACTCTTAGGAAAATCCAAGTGGCATTCTTGGGGGACGGGGCAGGCCCCCATGCCAGCCCCCAAAAGTGAAAGAAGAAGAAGAAGAACACAACTCCCAAATTTTTGCCGTCCACCAACCACACCTCCACTACACCATACCAAAAGAGCAGCTCTAACCTTCGTTCCGAAGCTTGGATCCGAGCCTCTGCTGCTGGGCCTCGCAATAATCATCATCATCTTCTGCACCATGTTGGCAGTCTTTAAGAAGTGGAAGAGAAACGGAGCAGATGTCGAAGATGTGAAGAAGAAAGAAGAATTGGCCAAAGCCTCCTTTCGTGTTCGAAAATCAAATCTCATGTCCATCGCTGGCCGTGGGGTTCGACGGAAAATCAAGAAACAGCAGCAGCCGAGATTGAACAGAGATCAACTGATTACTGGTGGCGAATCAGATAAGATGGCAGCATCATGGTATTATGCATGGCTGACTTCTTCATTTATGTACTTGATGGCACGTCTGCTGTCCATCATTTCCTTTGGCTATTTGCATACACAGTCATCATCACAACAAGAGCAACGGAATGTCAGCAGCAGAAGAAACAAGAAGCGACCCAATCTAGAAGGATACTACGACAACATTGCAGTGGTAGGATTAGACTGTGAAATGGTCGGGGGCGGTAGAAATGGAATGAAGAGTTTATTGGCACGTTGCAGCGTCGTTACATTAGACCACATCCCCGCCCAAGCGATTGGTAACAACGAAAACTGTCAACCAGATTCACGGCAGAATCTTACCAGTCTGAATCAAAACCTCGTGGTTCTCTACGATAAGTATGTCGTCCCCAAAGAAAAAATCACAGACTATCGAACTGAATGGTCCGGAATAACAAATAGCACGTACTCAAGCAAAAACAACAAATCATCAATACCAATAGTATCATTCCAACAATGTCAAAATGAAATCACACAACTGTTCGCATCCATATCCAACAAAAAGGTCATGGTAGTCGGCCACGCATTAGAAAATGATTTTGAAGCACTCGAAATTACTCATCCCATTTCACTTGTTCGAGATACAGCATTCTTTCTTCCATATATGAGGAAGGTGAGAACCAAGTTGTATTCAAGAAAGTTGAGTGCGTTGAGTAGTGAAGAATTGGGAATTGATATTCAGCAGCAACAACAACAACCACAGTCATTTGAGAATCCACCACCGTTAGAAGATGAGGATGGTGGTGGAGCGTCAATGATTCAAAATGATTCGATGGTGGGGCACTCGTCTGTCGAGGATGCTGCTGCGGCGCTGCGATTGTATTGGAATAGATGCATGGAATGGGAGCATTCTTTGGGTTATCCATTGAGTAGTGGTACTGATGGAGCAGCAGCTGCAGAGGAATGGGCTCAGTTGAGCATGTACTTGGATGGGTGCAATCTCCCCGTGGCAATGCGTGGGGTTGACTTCAAAGAGTTCTTCGCAAACTCACCGCTCGGAAGAGATGGTGATTTAAGTAACAGTGATGAGAACACAACAGACAAGCCAAGGTCATTTTCAATCACGTCGAGGAAGCGAGATAATGGCAATGTTAACACCATTGACTGGATGCCTGTCTTCCTTTCTGCACTGAGTCCCAATGCTACACCAAAATTAGAGAGTGTATCGATACTTTGGGATGGAGCGAAGTATCGAGACATACTCAAGAATGGTAGTGTAAAACAAAAGCAGCAGCGCAGAGTATTCAGCTCGGATAAGTCTGACTCCATTGTAGTGGAGATTACCAAGGATGGAGATACAGTGGATGATGTTCTCTTCGATAGATTATGCTGTTCAGAAGAGGCTGCAGCAGAAGAATCTAGAAGCCATCGACAAATCATTTCCCTAAGCAAAGCCGTGGACATTCTTGCCTTCGACACATCATCTCAAACCAGTGTCGACGCAGAAGACAGTCTATCACACTACGTTGTCATCCGAAGAAAAGGGGGAGGCTCGAAAACACATCGTCGGCTCTTTGATAAATTACATCTCCGCCGTCCCGATGAAGGCGCAGTCTGCTTATCCGGTCTAACGAATAAGTTACAACGACAAAGTTGGAAGCTAACACGNTCCCGATGAAGGCGCAGTCTGCTTATCCGGTCTAACGAATAAGTTACAACGACAAAGTTGGAAGCTAACACGAGAGTTGCAACGTGAAAGGGGAATTGAAAAGGTGATTGAGTGTGAGCTCCGCAGACGACAAGATTTGAAGTATTTGGTTGTGACTGATGATGTGTATCTCACAGAGAGGTTGATGAGAAGCCATGCTGTGGTCGTTTTGAGCTTTATGCAATTTAGCAATATGTTTTAGGGTGTATGAGAGTTTTTGGGTTGTAAATTTAGTATCCCGCTGAGGAACCTTTGCTTTTGTAGACTGCTGCCATTGCTTTTTCGCCAACCTCCCTCTGTGGACTCTTTGTTGCATCTACGGCAGCTTGGTGTGCACGAAGAGCTGCTGCGAAGTCATCTTTGCTGACTAATTCATCTTTGTAAGCGTATTTTAGCGCTTGGATTGATTCGTCATGTCCAAGGTTGGCAGCGATGATGAAATGTTTCACTGCCCTATCGAATCTACCTTGGCAGGCCTCAAGGTATGCAAGGTTGTATCTAGCGAAAGGATGGCCGGCGATGGCAGCCTCCTCCAAATGGTATCGCTCCTTCTTCTTGTCACCTTGTTCCTCCCGAATCAAAACTGATAGATTATAATGACTATCCGCATCGCCCAATTCAGCTGCTAACGAAGTATATTTGAAATGTTCCAGATCGCTATAGTGATTCTCACATGCAGTGCCATGGTCTTGTTCGCGATAGTACTGCATACCCATCAGCCGTAACGCGACTGGATCATTTCTTTCAACTCTTTTCATCACATTCTTTTTGCTTTCTTCCAGAGTGTTTTGTGTCGATTGTCTACAGAATGGGCACGTTGGATCAAGCTTCTCTTCTCTCACGCGTTTCTGATTGGCGTAAAAGCAGCCGGCACAGACTATTTTACTGCAGCACCCCATAAACGTAAATGTTTTTGGATCAATCGGAATAGGTAAGAAGCAGATTGGGCAGTCGCCCAGATGAATGCTCTCGGGTTGCCTGAACAAAATCTCCTCACGCATTTCAGCCGCTCGCTCTTTGCATTTTACTGCATGTTCTGGCCGATGATCCTGCAGACATTCATCACTGCAATATCGAACAAGGTCACAGCCATCACACTCCTTCAACTTGATGCCGTCCGATTCTGATCTGCCGCACGAGGCACAGCGCAATACGGCCTTGCCTGCGCTCACCGTGCCTTGTCGCCCAAGCAATGACTTCCGAAGTAAAATAGCCCCGAGAATGCCAAGAAGAAGAGTAATCGTAGTCTTTGCGCACAACACCTTCTCTACAAGCTGGAAGCCTTGTTGAAGAACCGGATGTTCGTACATGATGCCGTCGGGAAGCTCTGCCAGGAGGTTATTAGTCGCCCACACCATCGTTGTTTTGCCCGATCTGCTCGTGCGTCGAGAGATGCCAAAATTGGCGCGCTGCTGAACTATTTCGCTGAGGAGCTCCCTGTCTCACTGGCCTGGCTTGTGGCCTTGCGGCTTCCGCATAGCATTGATAGCCAAGTTGTTGTTGCGGAGGTAAGAGACAATCATTGGCCGCCGCTAGCATTCGGACGGAGTAGTTAAGGGGGGCGGGTTTAGAATTGATGCGCCGATCTGCCGCTTACTTGGGCTCTACTTCACTTGATTATCGCGACTACCCTCTCCTCTTTTTTCAGCGCAGATAATTTCGAATTATGACATCTACATTACCGCAGCAACGCAGCCTCGCTGATCTACCAATCGGGACGTTGGCACATGTGTCCAGTTATCTGACTTTGCCGTCACGAGCTTTGTTTGCCGTCGCCCTCAATTATCGTGATGTGGAGCGCTGTTCGGCCATCGTCGGTGATCATCAGCGGGACGTCTTTGATTTCGGAGATATCGAGAAAGAACTAGCGGTCAAACTCACCGACGAAGATATCAAAGGTGTTCTGCTTTCAATTGATGCCGTCAATAACCTCAAGACACTGCGATTGACAAATCTACTCAATATTTCTGGCATAGGGTTGGAGCCGCTTCGGGGATCTACCATGATTGAGAAAATCGATCTAAGTTTGGTAGGAGATCATGAGAGTCCTGATCTTAGCCCCGCACCGCCGATTTCATGTACTGAGGTGCTGCCGATTCTAGACAGCATCATCGATATGGGGGAGGCATCCTTATTGAAGCTTTTGATATTTCCAAAGAAGTGGCGAGAAGAAAGAAACACCGAGTCCGATTTTCATTCCTTTTTAGTTCGATACCAGGAATTGTTGTGCAGCCGAGTAGTTACTTGCTTGAAATGTGATGATAATCTTAGTGGTGAATACAATTTTATGCTGGAAATTTTTGCCATCGTTAAACATGAATATGCGACACAAGATGTCACTTGCTATGATTGCATGAGACACTACTGTCGTAATTGTGTTACGGAAGATGAGGTGGGTACTTATTGTATGAGTGACGTGTGTGGCATCTGCAACAGGCGTTACTGCTTTAATTGCAGTCGGGAGTGGAACTGCCTTGGCTGTGATAGGTTTTTCTGTGTAGAGTGCATGGATATGAAAGAATGTGATAAATGTTATCAGAATACTTGCTTGAAGTGCATCTCCAATCGCAAATGCCGCAACAATTGCTGTGAGGGGAAAATCTGGTGCGAAGTTTGTGTCGAGTACGATGGTGCTTTAATTCGATGCAGAAATTGTGGTACAAATGGTGGTACAGATTACTGCTACCTTTGTTGTGACAGCAACTCCGATGATGTTATTCATTCTATTGATCACTGCGGTGAATGTGGTGAGAATCTCTGCGGTGTATGCCGGGTAATAAAATGCAAAGAGGAAATGAGGAACAGCTGCACGGGATGCTATCGATTCGCTTTCCCTGCTCTATTGGAAGACAAAGAGAGACAAATTCAAGAGATGCAAACTGAAATCGACAAGCAAAGAAACGAGATTGACCAACTCAAACGTGAAGTCGAAGATCTGACCGGTGAATTGGTAGAATTGAAAGACATGAAAGCTGAACAAAATAGTGAATAAGCTCGTTTTTTTTCGTAACATAGAATGATCTCTTCTACTCCAATGGCAAGTAATATTTTCCTCTCCACTTAAATTCAGCTAAAGCTCTTAGAACCAATTCGTTTCTTCCAACCTCTCGAACCTTCCCTCCTTGGACCACATTGTTTGCTTATCCTCTACTGCTGCATGTTTGAGCTTTGCCCCATGCCCAATGCACACTCCCCCCTTCTTGGCTTGATTTGTTCATCCTTCAATGCTGCATCCTTTTTATCTTTTCTCCGTGCCTAACACACATTTCACCCACCTTCGCAATATTTGTGCATCCTTTACTGCCGCATCGATTGAGTTTGACATTTACCCCTTGTCTTTTGCATACCCCTCCTTGTAAGGATCTATTTGTGCATCCTTCACTGCTGCATAGTTTCCTCTTTGCTCCGTGCTTAACGCACACTCCTCCTTTGACGACAACATTTGTGCATCTTTCTCTGATGCATCATTTGACAATTGCCCCATGTTTCTTGCACACTCCTCCTTTATGAACTCTGTTTGTGCTTGTGCATCCTTTACTGTTGCATCGTTTGATCTTTGCCCCATGTCTTGGACGATATGATTTGTACATCCTTCACTACTGGTGCATCGTTTCTTCTTTGCCCCATGTCTCATACACACTCCTCCTTTTACGGCATACTTTGTACATCCTTCACCACTGCTGCATCTTTTGACCTTGACCTTTGCCCCATGCTTGACACAGAGTCTTCCTTTTTGAGCATACTTAGTGCATCCATCTACAGAGCATTCGTATCTGTAGATTGCCCCATGTCTTCTGCACACTCCTCCTTTAATGACATTATTTGTGCATCCATCAGCAGAGCATTCACGCTTCTTTCTTTTCCTCTTCTTGGCTGTGTTTTTCCTCGATAAATCTTCTACCAACGAAGACTCTCGTTTCCTTTTCGGATCACCTTGGCGTTGTGATTCAGACAGCGACTTCTCCACTTGGTTGTTAACTTCTTGCGATCTCTTCCGAGTTGAAGTTCGACGATGATGGGTTGAAGCAGTTGCAATTTTCTTGCTCTTGGCAGCTGCAGCGCAGCTGCCTCCGCCTTCCTCAGCTGAACCTCCCTGTAGATCAAGGCGCCCACATCCTCCTCCTCAGTGTTATCGTTTGGTCTGGCAGACATGATGTTTTAGATACAATCAAATCTGACATCTGACCAAATAACAACGAGCAGAAGAGGTGAGAGGTTAGCTTGGGTGGGCCGCGCGCCGCCCGGCCGCCGAACGGGAAGTACTTTTATGAACGTGGAAGATTGTGGGTGCCACTAGTTACAAAATGGGAGAAGACAGCCAGACCATCAACGCACGAACTCAAGATGAAGATGATGCAAAGAAATCCATCGACGGCGTCAACTATGGTACGGCCAATTAATAACATCGAAAAAACGACCATAATAACCGAAAAGAAGACCATAATAACTAATAATTATTTCACCACTACTACGATGACGCCCCTCCGAATAATCTTGGCCACCCTATCTCTTGCCGTGGGCAGCCACGCCTTCACATCAACATCTTTGCCGCCAAGAATTTTGTGCACATCATCCAAAACATGTGTCGCCGCTACACCGATGCAATCCTCTGTGGGCAACTTACACGGTCAGGGCAGTTGCTTCCTGCCATTATTGCAGAATGATGATGAATATATCGCTCCTAGAATTGTGCAGGTGAGTTATATATTATGCTTAGTAAATTTTATATATATAGGCGTATATCGCTTCGATGGAAGTGACCACGTGTAGGGTGTACGAATCTGCAGTGAGCGAAGAGGCATCAAATAAATCAGAACAAACAAAAAAACAAACGAGATAATAGGAACGAGAGTCAAATGATTAACTATCGAAAAAAACAATTAGATGACGATCATAAACATCTTGATGAGATTTACGATAAGGGATTTATATGATGGCTTTTTTGTTACACTATTATTCTCGATTATTTGTTCTGACATGATGTACAAAAGCAGTGAATTATGTTGATGTTTCAATTTCAATTCAAACGCTCATAATCTCATGTTGCCTTCTCTCTCCTCTGAACACCTACATACTGCTATCGACTACCAAACCAGATTGCCGGAGAATACCCCGGAGTAACAACCGAAACATACCTCTCCATAACTTCCGAACCCGCCGCAGAATTTGGACAATGGGCCTACGACTTCACCGACCCCGAGGGTCCTCAACTTGGCACAGTCGCCGTTCCCGGTATGACATCCGTCTATGAAACAGAAGACCCTGTAGTTTTAATTGGGGGGCATTTCGATCTAGGTGTACAACTCCCCGATGAAATTAAAGATCCTGTTGATTTAATCGTATTGTGTGATCGAGCGAGGACATACTTTGCCGAACGAAAATTCTTGGTGATGGAATTGGAAGAGAATCCGGGGATGATTAAGATTGGGGCGTTTAGTAGTAAGGAGGAGATGCCGAGTACGGCAAAGATTTTGGGACATGTTACTTTGGTGCAGATTCCTTGGTTGCCTAGTATGCAGAGGAAGAAGTCTGGGTTTATGGAAGAGGATCAGTTGTTTTAGGTAGTGTATGTGAAGATAAGTTGTGATGCAAGTATATTTTACAAGGAAACACTTGCTACTTGACTGCTGGATGGAGAAGATAATGAACTCTTACTACTAAGCTATGCTAAGCTCCACGATTCCAACCGCTTCTCTTTTTGTCGCATCCAAAGCAGCTGAATCAGTGTACGATAGAGCCACGGAGAGTTACCCACCCTCAAAAGGATTTGGTATCATGTCATAAATGGGAGAGAGACATGCTACCGAGAGTAGCTACACGGCTAGGAAAGCAAAGGCAGGATAGGGAGCAGGAACAAAAGCAAAAAGTAGCAAAAGAACAACACCAGGGATTCCAACGTGGTCCCCCACCGTAGTACTAACCTGGCCCGACAGTGCTTAACTTCGCTGAGCAGACGGGAAGCGGTGCTGTCACTGTGGTATGGTCGTTCCTGGTGGAGGAGAAGGAAGCAAAGTACATAAAGTTACACCATGTACTACGCTATCACTCTAGCAAACCTGAACTCAAAAATTGACGGCCGGTCGGTTCTCGGTTCAGCATACATATCATCTATTAACCACCACCACCCCTGGGTCGGTTGTTGCAAGTTGCAAGCAGCCATCACGACACCATCGTTATTTGCCGATTCATCAGGAGGGCCGCTATCATCTTTACCCCAGGAACTTGATGATATTATAGTCAAGCACAACATGGCTGAAGAAGAACTGAAGCATTTTATAGATTTTGAGAAGTTCTTGAATAAATCACTCATCTTGCATGAAAGTGTGCTGGAATCATTCCTGCCAAAGCTCAAAGAGCACCTGATGACGATTCAGGTTTGTTTGGGGGGAATTGATGCGTGGGTAATTCAGCAGCCACAAGTGGCTATCAGTTTCCTTGAAGCGACTTTTGGTAAAAAAATGGAAATACCCGATGACGATGTTGAGCTCGGGTCACATATAAATGCAGATGTTGTATCGCACATAGTTTCTATGAGCCTTGCCTCAAATGTGGCCTAGCGTACGGTCACCATAATCCGATATACAGACATCGTGAATGCGCCTTTCATTGCAGAGTATACCAGGTATTGAAGCAATGCAGGGTGAAGGGGACATACGAAACGACATTTGACATTACCAATGTTAATGAGCAGACGAGGTTGAAAAAGTTCATAGAGTTTATTTCAATGAAGTAGAGTCTCCAGTAAATAGAAAGCAGCGATGTAATACTATATCTCGGCAGAGTACTCCAGATCCAGAAAGCAACGCATGTGTCTAGCTGTCAAGTCCAGAAAAGACCATTCTGATTCTTAACCATGATACTTCTTCTAAACAGCAACTGCTCCTAAACCTATCTGTTACGCCCCATCCTGCCCATCGTTCAGTGAACAATTGTTCAGTGAATCAATCATACGAGGCCATCCCGAAGCTAGATTCAATCTTGCAAGCTATGAGGAGAAAAGGAAGGATCGATAGAATGGTGAATCATTTGATCATCGCTGCCAACCTTCGCCGCGGCTCTTCGTGCGCACCAGGCTGCCGTCAACGCAACAAAAAGTCTTCAGAGGGAGGCAGCAGAAATACTTTCATGGCGAGTACGGTTGGTATTAACGGTTACAGAAAAGGAAAGTGTCGGTCATCAAAATGGTACCATAGGCAAACTGCTGGGTAAAATGGAACGAATTCTGCACGAGATGTCACAGTTGGAAATATCGGAAAGAACGTTTGGAAGTTCAGTGGAGAATGCAACAGGGTTTGCCAATAATGCTGAAGTATTTTTCTTTGGGACCTAAATATATATACTTGTGTCATAAACACGACCTAAACTCTACTAACATACAACGCTTTCCCCCCTACATCAACGTGAAACATCACCGCTACTGAGAAACAGCCAAGTTATCTCCGTCCTCAGATTGAACTTTTTTATCATCTTCATCTACATCATGAATTGAACCTTCCTCAACGATGGAAGTGCTCAAAATGCTGCGTACGACGCGAGCACCACTGCTACCATTCTCGACATCAATATCCTCCTCTGCACCATGACCAGCCGTAACAGCCGTCGCACCCACATCTTCGGGAAAATGTTCCTCCTCCTTGTGTTCCTCCTCCTTGTGATCCTCAGAAACAACCGACGCAGAAATATCATTTGAACTTCTTCTGGAGATAGAACTTTTCCTAAGAGGAAGAGCAGATGCTTGTGAAATGGCAGAAAAGTATTTCCCCCTCTTCCTCGTTGCTGCGGCGTTGGAATGCTCAGTAACGGTGTCCCGACTCCGGTGAAATTCTCCACGGAAAATCATGGCAAATGCCATGCAACGACCCCATTCAGGATGTTTCTTTCTGTAGGAAATCCAGCGTGGACGAATGTATACCAGATAATTCAAAAATCCTTGCATGGGTGTAAAGATGGCCATCAAGAGAATGATTGGGTAATAAGTCTTGCCCGAAGTCATTTGAATAAATCGTGTCAAAGTTCCAAAAAGCCAACTGAAGAAGAACGCCATTAGATAATAGAATGCCTGAGAAGCAACTTGCATGGAATGCTTTCTATCATTTTCCTCCTTCTCTCTCTTCTTGCGCGTGGCATTACTCATCGGCACTGCTGTCGCCGATGTCGAAGCCCTTTTCCATTTAGACGATGCCTTTTCGGTCTTACGAACAGCGAGATACGTCAAACACATCCACACACCCGAACACACAATCGCTGCCCAAAGAGGCCCATAAAAGAATGCCCATCTGTAAATCCAACTATTATTCCCCCGTTCACAATCATTCACACCGTTATTCCGATGACTGCCCACACATGATAAAGGCACAGAAGAAATCCAACACCATAAATTGGCATTATTCAACAACGTCATACCCAAAGCAGTGAGTGACGTCCCAGATGCCCAAACCAACGGCACAGCATGTAAAAACTTCTCTGCATGTTTCATCCGTTTCTCCTTCCATTGATATCGAATAATCAATAAATAATAACATGCTAACGCAGCATTGTAAAGAGGTGTAGCAATACCAAATTGGATAAAAAATCCTTGCGCTGTGCAAGATGCCCTGGTTCCGCTGGGGGCGAACACATTCGATGTTCCCCGTGGGATGGGCCATGTCGATAGAAAGTACCAAAAGGACGTATTGAAATCACAGATGGACATGGCGAGTAGGAGTCGATGATATACCTTGGCCCTATTTTTGGGATCACGTAGTACCTCGTAGATGATGAGGCCGGAGCCGATCATTGAGAGTGTCCCTGTAAAATGGGGCCATATTGACAGATGGACTTGTTGGGTAGGTGTCCACGGCATCGTTTAAATTATTGAAGATACTGCGGCCATTGGAACCGTCTAAAATAATGCTCTCAAAAGTGCCATTTTTTGAGACCATTTTTGAGACCATTTTTGCGCGAACGACGGATAAAAACACTTGTGTCTGAGGTCAGACTGCTCCCACAGACTCAAACAGCTATGGTAGATATCTAGATTCTTCGAATTTCTTCTCTTGATTACCGGGTACTTAGTCGGCATTTCGGGTATGACAAACTTTAAACGGGTATAAGCTTCATTCACTCAATCAAAGATCCTCCACTCCTCCTCCACTCCATGTCAAAGATAGATAGGTACCATAGCTGATGGCTCTAGCAGCTCTAATCTTCCATCGAAACTTGGATCGACGGCTCCTCCCCAA
>JALLBH010000599.1:0-16016 GCA_036940005.1 Skeletonema menzelii
AGTTGGTTTTGCTAGCTAATTTGTACGTAAAAGTTTTGTTAGTGGCGGGGCCTTGTTTTTTTATCTCTCCCTGAAGTACGTAGCGACTAGTCCCAACGACTAACCACTATGTAGAGGGGGGTAAAAACGGGAGTCCCTATCAAACGTGGAGTCCCATCAAGGAGGAAGAAGAAGAGAGACAAGAGAGAGATTTACCGGATACTTAAATTTGCCCGGGCTGTAGCTTTATACTAATTCCTTGCGTTCACTTCACACCCTTTCCCCTCATCCCTCTCATCACTCTTATCGAAGGTGTGTTGACCATGGTGATGTTGCGGCTAACTAGGCGGTCAAGGAGGAGGATAAAAAGAGCCATAGGAGTCTATAAATGCTGCTATATGTTTCGTGGTCACGCGTTTAGTTTCATTGGGCCGATAGCGGTGTTAAAGCGATTCACAAAGAGAGCATAAGTCCACAAATCGTGAGACCATCATTCTTCTCGAATGGGCAAGTTATCGCCGCATATTGTGTGTTGCAAGGCTGATCGCAGCCCTATCAAATAGCTCTAAATCTGCGGCGTTTTTGTAGTCATTTGAGTTCAAAACGGACCAAGAAGCGTTATTTACTATTGTCGCCCAGAGACGTACACATATTAGCAGAGCACAACACGTGACGGGACAATACGTCCATATGGGCACTATTTCTTCTGGCTCTCCCTCTCCTCCATCATGGAAATATTGAGTTGCATGATATATTCTGGTTCAGTTCTAGTTTCTAACACATTTCCCTTCTCTATTTCTTCCAGCTTTCGTTTTCATTGAATTATATAAAAATGGTCAAGGCATACGAACTCCGTGGACTTCCCAAGGAAGAACTCCTCAAAACTCTTGGAGATCTCCGCAAGGAGCTTTCCGACCTCCACGTTGCCAAGGTTACCGGAGGTGCCGCTTCCAAAATTGCCAAGATCAAGTCTGTGCGTAAATCCATCGCTCGCGTCTTGACTGTGCACAACCAGCAACAGAAGGAGGGCATCCGTAAGGCCTCCGCTGGATCCAAGTACATTAGCAAGGATTTGAGAATGAAGAAGACAAGGGCTATTCGCAGAGCACTAACAAAGGACCAAAAGGCCAGGAAGACTTTGAAGCAACAGAAGAAGGATACACACTTCCCTATGCGTCGCTATGCAGTAAAGGCATAAAAGATAGATAGAGCAATGTATCATTACAACTATTTTACTTTCGTGACGGTTTACCTCTGCGAAAGCTGGTTTAGCTGCCTCACTGCTTCATTATAACGGATTTTCATTTCTTCAATCTCCTCAAATAATGCAAGATGGTCAACTCTCAGAAGACGTTCATTCTCCTTTACAAGCGTCAAGTTTTCCGCTTTCAGTTTGTGCAGGTTATCAAAATTGTTGTCTTCCATGGCTTGAAGAAGAGATTGATTCTTCTCACGGAGGGCAATTATTTCCGCTTGCAGACTATCAGTCGCTCCTTCATTTATAGCAGCAGCTTCTTTATTCTCCATTTCTACTCGTAGATCAGAAATTTGCTGTTCGAATGAGAGAGCTTTCTTCTTACACCTCTCCAGCTTGGATCGCGTTGTTGACAAATCTTTCTTCTCTTTAGAGAGTGACTGATCTAACTGTTTTATCTTACTCTCGAGGTCGTTACACCGAGAGCAATCTTCCTCCTTTTTGGCATCCTTGATGGACATCTTCTTTTTGGCTTGTGCCAACTGACTGCGTAACTTTGAATTCTGCGATGCCAGGCCTGCGATCGTCTTATCTTGCACGTCGATTCGTTGTTGCATTTTCTCTTGCGATTGTTTTCCTTCCGCAGATTTGACTCTAACAGAGTCACTTTTGTTATCATTCGTAGATCGAAGCATAGATGACAATCGCCTGACCTGTTTAGTAGCATTCAACTTCTCTTCTCGAGCAGTGGCAGCTTCTGTTTCCAGCTTCTCGATCTGCTGATGAAGAGATGCGATGGTTTCAGAGGAGGTTTTCAAGTTGTGCTCACTACGGAATCTTCCCTGCCTTTGTACAGAGAGTACTCTTTTCGCCCTCATCAATGATTCTTTCAGCTCAGCAATCGTGGTATCTTTGTCTTTTGAAGCCTTGGACAGCCTTCGTAATTTCTCCTTCAGACCTGTGACATCCTTCTTGCCATCATCTACAGCATTCTGGAGTTCCACACAGCTTCCCTTGTACACCTCGACTTCACAAGCAACGCCCTCGGCATCTTCCAGACGACCTACCAACGTTTGGATGTCAGCCTTCATGCGTTCAGCTTCTTGAAGAAGACCCTCTTGAGAGCTTTCCGCCTCGACCAATTTTGATCTAAGACTGCTGATGATTTTGTCCTTATCAAATAATAAATTGGCAGCATCTCCAAGAGATGAGCCAGGATATGAAAAACCCTCACTCGCTCTACGGATTGATCTGTCCAAAGAAATAGTCGACGTAGAATTATCTACATCTTTTCCTAGACTAAGCTCACGAGTTAGCGTTTGCTGTGTCTGCTTCGCTCGAACCAATTTTTGCTTCATGTCTTGAATGATACTATTCTTTTTCTGCACTACGCTGTGCAGTGCTGTTAGCTGTGCTGTGAGTCTCGATGTATTGACCACAGATTTCCGAAGTGCGACCAAATCACGCGAATACTCTACTAGCGGCTCAAGGTTGCGACTCTCCAAAGAAACCATAATGTGTTTCATCAATTCATCATCGGTATCACCCGACACCTGCACAAATCTAGCTCTCTCATTTTCCAGTAACGCCCTCATTGCGTGAGCATCGGCTTCAGAATGACACAGCTTGTTCTTTAGCTCTCTATTCTCCTGACCAGCTGCTAGCAGCTGCCTGAATAGCTCCTTGTTTGGAGTGCCACTTGAAGGGCCCAGTATGTTTGAATGTGGGTTGTGTTCCTCAATAGTTCTTTTCTGCAGCAAGCCCTCGTACTCCTTCATTAGACACATGAATTGAACCTCAGCAGCTGCGGGCATCGGCGCTAATTCTTCGCCTAATATTTCCTTTGCTCTTTTTCGCATCATAGGAGACAAGGTAGATGACCCATCGCCTTTGAGCACATTGATCTCTCCCTTCAATGCATCCAGACTATGCATCAAGATTTTCTTTTCACCTTCGCTGATAGGGTCTCTGCGTGTTTCTGACTGTGCGAAGAGCTCTCTTTCAAGTCGTTCAATCGTTACCTCGTCGACTTTTTTTTCAGCTTTGATACGAGATAACTGAGAGAGTAGGTCTGCTGATGTATCATTGAGAGGGAGCTCCAAGATGCCCTGCCGCAAATTATTGGCAAACTCGATCACTTGAGCCACTTGCTTCGAATCCATCCCAAGAAATTTGACACCCTTTTCTCCTATCTCTACCGCTCGTTGTCGTAATTGACCCAGCAAATCGTTCCGTTCACCCTCAAGGCATTGAAGCTGACGAGAGAGTTCAGCATTTTCACCTATCAAAGCATTTTCTTCTAACTTCAAAGCGGTGTTTATCTCTTCTACATCAAACGAGTATTCGGGACCCAGATTGGCCTTCTCTTTCAGTATATCACAAGCTTTCCTCAGAAATAGACACTGATCCTTTTGTTCGGCATACTTTTGGTTTAGCTGCTTGATATCAAAATTTCTTCGTTCAATGTCAGCCTCAAGTTTTGTTGAGTAGCGAATAGCATCCTCCAGTCCGTGACCCTTCTCGTAGAGAATGTTCTTCTCCTTTGCCCTTCGGAGTTGCTGTTGAATTGTTTCCAGTTTACCCTCCATATTTCTACATTCTTGCAACAACTTGCTTTCTGTTTGATGTAGACCGTCAATCCTTAGTTGCGCCTTGACCGCATCAGCTCGCTCACTCCTCACTGCTGCAGCAACAGCCTCCTTTTCGTTTGATTTGGCTTGTTGAAGTGCCTGGATAGCATGATCAAGATCACGCTCTGCTGCATGTTTGTCGGTAACACAGAGATCATATGAGGCTCGTAGGCATTCCATTTCTTCTTTTACAGCCACCAACTCCATAACATGATCTTTCGATCTCTCATTCTTGAGCTGCATTTCCAGCATATATATTTGTTGTATCGCCGCTGCTTCCTTCTCTTTCCAATCTTTTATAGATGTGTTGGATGCACGCAGATTGTCATTCTCTCGTTTCATACCAGCCAAAATGAGTGTCATTTCATCGTTTTCGGAAATTAGCGAGTCAACCTTTGTAGCCAGGCTCTCACTTTTTGCATGAAATTTACTCTTCTCTGAAACGATCGTATCAATCTCATGAACGAGTATATCTTCATTTTGTTCCAGTTCAATCACGGAAGCACGAAGCCGCTGATTTTCTAACTCAAGCCTGTGCATATCCCGTTGCAGACGTGTTACAGTCGCATGCTCGGTCGACTTCTCTTTGCCTAGTGATGACTCCTGATCTAGCATTGATCTCAATTTCCTTTCTAACTGGGCCTTCTCTTCTAACATGTCATCGTAATCTCCACGTAGTTGTTTGAGCTGAGTTTGCTGCTCTGCTAGCTTATCCTTGCATTGTGTTAGTTCATCTCTGCAATCCCTAAGTTCAGTATTTGTATTTGTGACATTTCGATCGACCTCTCTTTCCAAGGACGTGATGTATCTGTCGCGTTCGTCCAATGCGTCGTAGAGACTGCGAATTTCATCGTCCGTGTCGGTACTTCTTGGTGAAGGCAAATGCATTGTTGCGCTTCGGATGAACAGCTCTTCGCTTTTTGCGAGGCATTTTAACTTCTTCTTCTTGGGGAGGCTGACTTCAAAATTTAAAATTTTGCTGGCATTTCTTTTTCCCTTAAGTATTGCAACATCTTTGTCCTACCTGCCCCCTCCGAAAAAGTTGGAAGTGTAGTCAAATCTCCGTCTTCTGGTCCGATCCCATTAGCCAGTCAACGCGAAGATTGTTTCCAATGATCCCTCTTCTCAACACAGGTGCAGCGCTGCTATTCCTCGCCAGCACCCACCCTACATACGGCTGGCAACAATGGAACTACTCATCACAGAGTACAGATGAATGGCGACGAACTTGGTCGTCATTGGCAGACGGCCCAAACGCGAGGCGTGGACATTCCCTCGTGCTATTCAATGAGACAAAACTCATCTTGTTTGGTGGACGGGGCAATGACGCCCATCGAGAACACGTCCCAAGACGCTTTGACGTCATTGAAGAGCTGGGAGTGCTAGAGTTTGCTACCCACGAGGTACCATTGAGCTCGAGATATTCACCCGAAAGCTGTAATCCAATCACAGAGTGCAAGCCATTGTCCAATGGTGAAAAAATGTGTACATACTCGTGGCATAATTTGCTCAAGGATAATCCCAATCCGGAAGATGTTGAAGAAGTGTGCGGTTTCGTGCCAGTTGGAACATATTACAATGATGTCTTCATGTATGATGTTGATTGCGTAAGGTACGCCGACATGGCGTGTGTCGACGATGGATGGAAGATATTGCATCCTGGTATTACCTTTGGAGGGCCGGGCTTAATTCCAAGCGAGAGATATGGTCACGGAGCTGCAATGCTGAACGAAACAACCATGGCAATTTTCGGAGGTTACAGCCAAGGATGTGAAGACTACTGCGACGACTTGTGGATGTTTGACCTTGTAAAATTGAAGTGGTCAAAGCAGGAAACTGTGGAAGGACCAGGAGAAAGATGGAAGTTCAGCATGATTGCCGGTTCGTCTTCAGATATTTATATCTTCGGTGGCCATCGTTTGTGGCATGGTTTTAGTAGGGACAACAATGTCGAGAATCGGTGGAAGAGCAGTGAACTTTTGTCAAAGGGAGGGTATCTTGACGACCTTTGGATGTACAGTAACGGTTCGTGGACAAATGTGAAAGGGAAGGAGACGTGTGTTCATGCTCCTGGACTTACGTGGGAGAGTAGAAATGATCAACGCTGCGATTTAATTTGGCCAAGTGCGAGGTTTGGCCACGCTGCTGCTTATGATGCCGAGAGAGATGGTATTTGGATTCATGGAGGTTATTCGACGTACTTTCCCTATCCTACAAACAAGGATACCGGCAGCAACTTTGGCGTTGATAAATTGGGTTCAAATCACATTTCTGCTAGCAATCCGACGTATCAATTTTATCTAGACGATTTGTGGTTTTACAGTATCAAATCTGGATTGTGGGAGAAGAAGCAAATATTTGGATCGAAACCTCATCGGCGCCAAGATCACGTGCTGGCGTTGGCAGCGAATACTCTCATTTTGCACGGTGGGTACGGCGATAACTACATCTTCAATGATACTTGGCACTATTCAATCGAAGAGAATAGATGGCTCGAGAAGTTGAATTTCGTGTATGCAGATTATCCAGACACTTGTACAGACGACGTTGAAACCATCGAAAAAGACCCGAGTTGTATTGAACTAGAATTTCCTGACGATCTGAGGCGATCTAACGAGACAACTCTAGCTCTCAAGTACCAAGATATCTTGCCATTTAGCCAACAGGAGGGATACACGCCTGATCCAAATCACCCGTTATATTTCGGAATGGTATACAATGCCGAAGAGTTCGTCAATAAGCTTCGTAATAAGTATTTGAAAGAAGGGCTCGACCTGGAATCAACAGTACCAGATGGCACCGCTATTGCACCCAAAGCAGCAACCGGTCCACGTCAATATGCTCGCCAGCGAATCGTGGCATACAACGAGACGATCAATCTTACCATTTATGAGTGGTGCACATCTGTTCACGGAGAGCCGACTCGAGGCAAAACCACAAACAATAGCGTCTTCATACCACAGCTACGAAGACAATCTCCAGGATGGGATGGATGCAGAGATTTCCGATGGAAGATGCCACCCTCCCGATCAGACCATGCAAGCATTTTTGTAGAAAACTATGAGATGCTTGTTGTTCATGGAGGATTGGGTTACGGTGAAAATGAAACTCTTCCAAAAGTACCAATTACCGATAAATCACCTTCTACAAATGTACTCAATGATCTGTGGGTGCTCGAAATGCATACTTGCTCAAGCAACTGTTCTAAGAATGGAGTATGTGCCAATGGATTTTGTAAGTGTGATCCAGGATTTTACGGTATTGACTGTTCTAATACAACATGTCCAGGTTCCGTGTGTCGCTACGACGACAATAACGTTCAGCACTGTACTCATTGCTGCTACGATATCGCAGAAGGAATCAAAGTGCCGTGTCAATTTGATGCCGAGGAAAACATCTTCACAGGATCTTCTGAAGGTATTTGTGATGGGTTTGGTACGTGTCAATGCGCCCCTCCGTACATCGGAGAAGACTGCAGCATCTTAGACTGCCCAAACCAGTGCAGCTTCAACGGTTACTGCAGTATCGAGTTCCCCCAATCAAGATGCAAGTGTAAAGATGGATTTACGGGAGAACACTGCCAGTATCTAGAATGCAAACATAACTGCTCTTTCCCGAATGGAATCTGTAATCGTGAGACAGGAGAATGCGTTTGCGATCCTCTTTATTCTCCTTACGACAGAAGACCCTGGAGAACATGGGAGGGTGAAGACTGTTCCTATTTGCCAGCATGGAGCGGAACAGCCAATTGCTATGTACGGCAATCGTTGGTCATCGTTGCTGTCACTGCCCTGATGTTTACAATCCATAACTTTTGAATCTATGTAGTCGATTTTTTCTCTGCTCAGTCTTCAGGACTGCCCATCGGTAATGATGAAGAGGTCTTTCCTGTCCATTTGCCTCTTTTGGCATCCAGCACAAGGTTTCCCCACTTCTCTTTCAATTCTCTTCTTCTTGACTGCAGCAAACTCTTCTTTGTTTTGAAGTGTATATACGAGAAGAATGCACACACCGAAACTGTAATCCCGCCTATCTGCAGGAACGTTATTTGCAACCCGAAGACAATGGATGTGACCACAATAGCAAACACTCTTCGGATGCAATTTAGAGCAGCATGGTGCACTACCGATATTCGTGTCAATATTGTTGTAGATGAGAGGTTGTACGATGCGAATGCAACTCCATTGACGAGGCACAGCATCAAGTACCGCAGCAGAAGTCGAATAGTAACTCTTTCCATCGAGAAATATTGTAGCGCTCTTGATAGCAATGATGAAGTACCCAACACTGCAGGAATACTAAGTAGCAAACATCCAATTTGTTGCATTCTGTACTGCAAATTCAAGTCATCCACAATAGTCACAGGGAAGGTCGAACGAAATAGCTTTTGATGCAATCCACGAAATGAAAAGCAGAGATTGGCAAGAAACACAATACATGAGCTTGTCAAAATAGATCGTGAAGGTGTCGCCAATCCCAATTCGTCTCTGGAAGAAGATTCACTGCTCCCACGATGGCCCAACGTGCTTATTACCACACCAACTATTATCCCTCCCAATGATGCTACTTCTTCTGGAAACAGGTGTTCAATACCCCATATTACTGCAGTTGCTGCGCTTGTGATCGGTTCCGCCGCCTTGACTGTTTCGACAAGTGCAGCTGACCCAGAACTGAAGCCGTAGTTTGTCAAAAGGAAACCGATTGCAAAATATATTGCAGATAACAACAGTTGATTGTGGATGCGATTGACTGCGGATGGATTTGCAAATAATGCTGCCAAAGCCGTTAAAACTCCATGTTGTTGCCTTTTACTGCCATTTTCATTCTCACAATGATAATGATCACATTCTTGCTGCGTCAGCTGCAAAGGCACAGGCTGTAAACCTGTACGTGACGCATCTTTCTCATCTTTTATTCCCTTTGTTTGAATGTACAATAGTGTTCTCAACAGAAGCACCCCTATCATTAATTGTTGTAAAGTCAGTAGTAATGGCGGAAGATAATACGTCGACAGCAATATTTTTGACGTAGCAATGGAAACAATGCCAAAAGAATACCATAAAATAACGAGGATAGCTGTTGGTATTCTGTCACTGAAAGACTTAGACTTCTTGTCATTTTGTGCATATCGTGATGAATATGATGGATCTTCTATGGCTCCACCACGCCGATGTGTCTCAAACAATTGCGGATTAATCCCCGGTATGACCGCCGAGGGATGGGGTCGTCGTCTTGTTCTCCTTTTTACGGCAGGTAAGATATTACTGGAATGGGCAGATGCAAAATTTCCGTAGCTAGAGACGCGAGGAAAAGCGTTTGCTTGAACATCACCCTTGGCGACGACGCCGCAATCAGACTTTGGCGGATCAGCGTGCCGTTTATTGCTGTGTTGATTAGTAGTGTTGCGTTGATGCATAGTATTTGCATGTCAAGTTAAGCAATCAACAAGATTGCTCATTGCTCGTCGATAATATTTAGCTGCATGACAGCATGCTAGCTAAGTATTATCTCCTGAGGAAGTAGAGAGTACATAGCTTACCATAATCTCAAATACGAGTAGAGTACCTACGTTGTATCGTACCTAGGTATGACCTAGATACGCCTATTTTGTACTTATGTAGGTAATTACTTTACCGTTACTGTCACGCCCATTATGGTTAGTTTAGGGTTATACTTAGAAGGATAACCTTTCAAGATACGACGCAAAAGGTACAATATACTAATTCCTTACGTTTCCTGGTACCGGACGAACACAAAAGAAGGTCGAAGGAGGTACTACCCTTCAAGTTGTTAAGTAAGTACGACTGAGTACTTATCGTATTTATGACTGATCTGTTTGAGTGACGGAACAACAGTTTTTTATGGTGATGGAAAAACAGTTTTTCTACCTTCTCTCACCCGACTTCTTCAGTACTTTATTCGAAGTTTATGATCACATCATACAGCTACAACATAAGTATCATGGTGCCGCCTCCATTATTCACCTTCGTGGTCGCAGCCGTTCTCTTCATCGTCGTCCTCCTCACAGTAGATTTAGTAGATAGGGTTGGAGGAGCTCCAGCAGGTCAAGGGCAAGCTCGAGATCGAGGTCAAGGCGGAAACAGAAAAACCCAAGTCCAAAGGCAAAGGAACTCCCGAAGCCTTACCGGATGTTTACCTAGTCAATGCTTCATCGAACAGTATGCTGAATGCTTTCACAGAACGAGCTTTGAGTGTGTAAACCTTCTTCACGGTGAGTTTACTGCAACAGTGACTCCGCCACCGAGCCCACCAAGGCCTGTTCCCGTGACACAGACAAAGCCCCCGACCCCAGGCCCAAGTCCAAGGCCGGTGACACAAACTCCGACAAAGGCGCAGAGAACTCAGATTTTTGAGATTCCAATTCTTGTCCGGCTGCTGAATGTAGCGGAGGATTACATTTTGTCTGCTAGAGATCTAGAGAGATATCTCAGGATAATTCGAGGGGTGCTTGACGAAGCTTTGGATGATCCTTGGGAGATCATACGTGTTGAATATCTAGGCGAATATGTAGGCGAACGTCGCCTGCAGTCATCACTACGAGGAGGTGATAGTTTTAGGCGATTGAGCAAGACACTATATCTTCCTGTTTTAGTTACCTTGCGTGGGGAAGAAGACTTGTCTGGCACGGCTCGGACCTTGACTTTCATTTTACAGCTTATGCGTAACAAGTTGAGCGTCCTCCTGTCGAGAATCAAGTCGCTCAATCCAAATGCATTCCGTAATCTTCAATTAAGTGTGGAAGAGCTGAATGTGGTGGACATCGCTAGTTCTAATGCTAATGCTAGTGGACCTATTGAAGGTATCCAATCTACCAATATCGCCCCAAGCACAAGTACAGAGACAAATGACTACTCTACAAGCTTCAGCTCTTCTGAAGGTTCTCCTTTCTGGGTGTGGCTGATTGTGACTTCGATCTGCATCTGTATGAGTTTCATTCTTTTCATGTGTATGTGCCGAAAATTTTCTGTCAAAAGTAGGGATCGCGTCACTAAAGATGAGTACCCAACTCCAAACCAGCTGGCGATGCTTCATGGTTATGGCAATTCCTATGGAGATAAACATGAACAGAAGGCTAAGTTTGAAACAAAGAGACAAAACGTTGCGAATCACAGGCGAGTTCGAAGTGAAGGGGCAAGAACAAGAAGGCATGGTAGCAGTAGCAGTAGCAGTAGTAGTAGGAAAAGAAGTGACGAGAGAAAGAGACATGACACGAAGACGAAGAGGCAGAGCTCCAGAAAGATTCGAAGAAGAAGTGATGAAGATGCATACATTTCAAATGAGGATGTTGACATGGATGTTTTTTGTGGTCATCGTTCTTCAATTCAAAAGGAGCATGAACGGGCATTGGTCGCCCTTCCACCTCGTCGGGCTTCATTCGGTGCAGCTACTGCCACCACCGCCATGACCCTTCCATCTCGTCGAGCTTCATTCAGCGACGCTCTCACCACCATCCATAAACACGATGCGTTAGTTGTTTACGATGATGAAAAAATACGCTCTAGTTTGGAACCTGAAGGTTCCAAAATTGAAGACAAACGAAGCCGAGGAGCCCCGAGAGAGATCTCAAGGCGGGATTTCACAGCCACCACTAGGGCTTGGTGAAATATGGGAGTTGGCGTATGCCGTAGGCGAGAAAGTGCGCAATGTGGGGCTCGATCAAGACAATGCAATTCTATAAATCAAATCAAGGTACGGTACAGTAAACCAAAAGAAGTACCATATGGTTGTTATCACAAACAATTAATTAATCTCTTTTGAACCTTTCAAGAGGCAGAGGTGAAAGGACATTCTCTCTACTTGGGTATCTACTAAGTACATAAAAGTATCAGGAATAAACTCATAAAAATCCCTTGGGAGCGCAGTCCGTCACTCACAAGTCACGAGGGATGCTGCTTTACCTTGCTTACGAAGCTGTTCTTCCCTTCAGCGGCGCCCCTGCCCTCCTCGGCGGCGGTCGTCGTTCGTCGTTCGTCGTTGTGGCGAATAAGAAAAACGATAATGATGTAGAAGTACCATACTTATCACAGAGAACACTCAAGTCGTTATCATGATGGCGCCTACCTTCTTCGCCTTCGTAATAAGTGTCTTCTTCGCCATCCTTCTCACAGATTTGATGAGAGTTGGAGGAGCGGCAGCGGCGCCGGCTTTGGCTGTAGCTGCGCGTCACGGAAGAAAAGCGCAAGGGAATAATAATGGATGTGGTCGCTTTCAATGTTACGTTGAGAAATATAATTTGTGCTTGCACAAAATGAGCAATGAGTGCATAAGCCAACGCCCAGACCCGGAAGTTTTTATTACTTCTACAGTGACTCCACCCCCGACCCCGATGCAGGTGACCCAAAGTATTCAAATTATTGAGACTGGCATTCAAATTATTGAGACTGAGAGTCCAATTCTTGTCCGGCTGCTGAATGTAGCGGAAGATTACACTTTGTCATCTTTGGATCGGACGAGATATGTCAGCATGATTCAAGGGGTGCTTGATGACGCTTTGGGCGATCCTTGGGAGGGCATACGTGTTGAATATACGTGTGAATACGTGGGCGAACGTCGCCTTCAATCGTCACCAAGTATCAGACGATTGAACAAGACACTATATCTTCCTGTTTTAGTTACCTTGCGTGGGGAAGATAGCTGGTCTGATATGGCTCAGACATTCTCTCTACAGGCTATACGTAACAAGTTGAACATTCTCTCAATGAATCTTAAGTCACTCAATCCAAATGCGTTCCGTAATCTTCAATTAAGTGTGGAAGAGCTTAATTTGGACGATGTTGCTTGTGCTAGCGGACCCACTGCAAGCATTCAATCTATTATTACAGTGACAAATACAGATAAAGCTGCTCCTATTTGGGTGTGGATGATTGTGGCTGCAATCTGCATACCACTGGGTTTCTGTCTGCTGATTTGTACGTTCCGAAACTGTAAATTCAAAAGAAGGAAGCGCGTCACGATGGACGACTATCTAATTCCAAATCAGCTGGCAGCATTTCATGGTTATGATTATGCCAACTCTTATGGTAACGGGGTTAGGTATGATAAGAGGAGACAAAACGATGTGATATATAGGCGAAGTGAAGGGGCAGGAAGGCATGGTAGGAGTAGTAGTAGGAGGAGGCGGGGTGACGAGAGACAGAGACATGGTGCAAAGAAGAAGAGTCGGGACTACAGAAAAAGGACACATAATGGTCAATACATTTCAAATAGGGATGTTGACATGAATCGTCAGAGCGATCATCGTCTCGCAATAAAATCACTAAGCACGATGGCAAAGGAGATTGAGCAAGCGCAAATGAATATGCCAGATGAGCGAGCATTGGTTGCCCTTCCAGCTCATCAATCTGCATTGGTCATCGATAATCCAAGCCAAGATCTTCGTCTTGCTCTTGAATATCAGGAGAATGCGTTAGTTGTCTACGATGATGAACAAATACGCTTTACTTTGGAACCGGAAGGGCTGAAAATTGAAGACGTGAAACCTGAAACTGCAGTAGCATTATACATGCCTCCCAACAAATCCAAGGGCGCTCCTGGTCCTGCTGCAGTTGATTCATTCAATCCTCCCAAAGAAGAAACTGAGGTAGCCCCTCGAAAGAAGTCCCGGAGCTCCATACTGATGAATCGTACTGGGGCTCAATAATTTCAAGGTACTGAGGATGGTCAAAGCTTCATAAGCATTAAGACACAGTATTCACAAAACAAGTAACGATAACGAACAATATACTGACATAGCCAATTACTATATCTTACTACAAACCTAAGGGTCCTGGGTGTGGTTTGCCCCAAGCTACCTTCAGCCCTTTTGTCAGCACTGGATGAGCAACAGTCTTGGCAGCCCGTCGTCTCTTTCCACCTGCTGCCAGTTGCTCTCCCTGATCCAGGTCGATCCCTTCAGCTTCTCCATCAGCATCAAACAATTCATCATTCAATCGCATTCGAAATACCCTAACCAATCTTCCCCAATTGGAATTGAACTCGCCTACGAATAAGTTACTCTTGGCTAGAATCAACAAATCGGCAATACCAGCAATATTGCGCTTGTACCGATCGACACAGTTCCTGTGACCACCCTCGGAGTTAAGGTGAGATGGGGTGTCGTCTTTTGGCGTCGGACCAAATACGAAGTTGAACTTGTGGCACTCGTTCATGACTGTATATCCTTGGTCATCCTTCTTCATACCCGTAAGCTCCTGCTTGACAACCTTTGGATCATCAGTCGCTACAAAAACTAGATGTGCTTCACCATCAGCATTACAAGGCTTCTTGTGGTAGCCTTGCCCAACATAATGGGCGAAGGGAATAAAGTTGCGGGGGATTTTTCGTCCCGTACCCTTGCCGTATCCACGAGAACGCCAGAAGTTATTGACTTCCCGCTTCGATTCCTGTTCAAGCTTATCTCCTCGGCGTACATGGATGGAATCGTAGTCTACATTCAGGGGAAGGTTGGCTTCCTTGATGAAAGCTTCGACATCGCGTGCAATCCAAGGTTGGAAGCGAATGATACCTGAGCGGGCCATAAGGGCCGAGACAAAGTCCCAAATGTCTTCTTCTTGATCTAGTTCGGTAAAAGCTTTCGCCTCGGAGGATGAGGCACCAAGCCGTATGGCCCAATCGTAGGCGTCTTGGTTATCATTCTTGTCGTCCTCCTCATCCTGTCCATTGGCAGAGTCAATGGCACTATCAATAGGAGAAGAAGGAACACGCTGAATCATCTTCTCCTTGATTTCTTGATCAAAGTATTTGCGAAGTTCATACCCTCCCACAACGAGAACATTGGTATCCCGTCCATGTGCCGACTTGCACGTGACTTCTTGCAAATCAAAGGTCCAATCCTTCTTTCCCGTCTCTGGATCCTTGAACTGCATCTGCTGTTTCGTACGAACATTCTCCCAGTCCCAATACTTGAAATCATCTTGACAGGGAATAGAACACTTTCGACTTAACCAGTCGGGATGTTGAATAAGTCTCTCCAACCCTCCAGGGAAGTTCTCTACCCAACCCCTCGAACCTTTCAGTTTTTCACCCTCCTTCTGTTCACGCATTAATACATGGTTCTCACCCCCCACCAGGGAGTCCTTGGGGCAGCCAAATTGTGAACCCCCCTTGAACTTTTGCACCCATTGCGGAGCATCGTAAACGACCATTGCCTTGTTTAGGTATGTCGCCACCTCTGCTGCTAGAATATACGAGTTCAATTGAGATCCATGACCATTACGTGAAAAAGAATCGGGGAGAAAGAGTAAGATATCATCACATAATCCATCATCGGGCGTGACATTGTCATCGGGAGGGACGGCGGTGTGGACGGGCAACCGACGGGATACTGTAAGGTCTAGCTCGGATGGTGGTAGCAAGTATTCAAAGTGGAAAGAGTCCTTGCCGTATTCGGACCAGACTGAGTCCAGGAAGGACAGCTGACGATTGGTGTTGGGTTGTTGCTGCTGCAGTGGATCTGATGATGTTGTTGTCGCTGCCGCAGCTAAATCATAACTGTAGTGATGATGATAATTCAATCCGTCCATCCAAAAAACCGTGTAGGACATTATCCCACAAAGAACGAAGAGACCACCGTATATAAAAGAATCCTTCTTTCTTAATCCTGATCTAACACCCTCGACTCTAGAAGATGATCCTCGATGACTGCGGAGGAATGATAACGATGAGGCCGAGGAGACGGCGGAACCGGAGCAATCTCCGTTAACGTGAGAGTCATCCTCACCACCCCTCTTGTAATGTCGACGCTGACGAGGCTTGCGACCATCTACACCACTTGCACTTCCAGAAGTAGACTTATTGAATGAAGATACAACGGCAACGGCAGTTCTGCAATCCGAGTAGGTGGCAGTATCATCTAAGCCGGCAGTTCTACGATTACCATTGTTATTGCCCTGTTGTGATGAACTTTGGTTCATCATGGTTTCTATCTCGCTCATTAAATGAAGCGGACGGCGCTTTTGCTGAGATGACATGGTCGATGTGCTGCTATTGCCTATGTTATTCCTCATGGTGCTGTTATAGTCTTTTAGAGAGGTGTGCTGTTGGCATAGGTGAGTGCATCGCCATGGTGTTTTAGCACAACATATCGGGAACCGCAGAAGTCATCGAAACGCGCTTAGAGTCATTAAACTTGCCCCTTTTAACGCTATGTACCGGAGAGTGGCGGGAGCCAAAAAACTCTTTTCCTAATAAAA
>JALLBH010000600.1:0-16013 GCA_036940005.1 Skeletonema menzelii
TTTTAGACCTGGCCCATATCAACCTGAGAAATCTGGCCTATTTCACCCTGAACGCAGGAGGACGGAGAGAGAGTCGGCCGAGCAACCAAGGAACTATCTATCTCTTCACAGCAGCACTGGGCTCGCCTACACCAATCGAGTTACATAATAGGCGTGATGGTTTACGTGAGTAGTGACACTAAATTTAATAATCAGTTTGTGACGTCAGTATCAGCAGAATCTAAATCTGTATCTTTCGCATCATGATTGTACCACAGACAGAAGAAGGAAACATCAAACTGGATCATGCCCTCAATATAACTGTACCATCATTTTCACCTTCGTTAGAACGAGCATTTAACCGTGCTCTTGGTTCATTTGAAAGAGCATGTCGTGACATTTCACGTTCCCTATCAGTTGTTGGATACGGCATAGCTGCCTATCTTGTGATGTCTGGCATATCAAAGTTAATTGAAGCGAGGAATACACGTTCATTACCAGCACCCGATGATGAAAATAAGTAACAGCATCAAGCGACAATAGAAGTTAAAAAGAATGAACAAATTAGGCGTGAAAGCAGATGGCTGGTTGCTCCCAAGGGTATTGAAGAATCACTCTCTAGAGTATTATTTAATGCTAAACTGTTACTTTTTGCTCTTCGTATAAGAAAGTAGCAAAGCCCCAACAAAAGTTACAACCACACCACTGATCCAAACCTCGTCACTATAACGGCGGTCTCTCTTGACTTGCTCCATGTGCTTTTCCCACATTGCTTTCTTTGCATCTTCTGAATCTCCTTGCTCGTCTTCTTCACCACTACCGGCATTATTAGTATTGCTCTTACCGTCATCTGAGCCAAGTGACTTTTGAGAAGAAGTTTTTGATCCCCAGAATTTCACATCAACACCCATCAACCATCTGTAAAGTGTTGACCCAATAGGGCGATGCTGCTTCTCTAAAACAATACGCTCCCCTCCACCCTTCAAGCGAAGGGCAGCAGCATCTCGCATTGCCTCATCAAGTTCATGGCAGTGAATTGCAAGTTGTTGCATGAGACTGATTGCATGAGTCATACCACCACCAATACTTGCTTCGACACCACTCAAATCTTTCTTTTTCAGTGCTGCCGCCTCGGGTATTTGATTAAACGCATTGAGCGAATTGCTAACATTGTTCCACTTTACCCATTCCAAAGCATCATCATCACCGCCGCCGCCGCAGACGTACTTCTCACCAAAGTATTGATCATACATCCACTGAAAATACTTCATCAAGCGCGAATGCTTCGCTAATACAAGCACAAGATACACGTCACAAAGAGCCTCTGCCAAATGTGAAAACAATAATGCATCAATATAGCTGGGCACCGACGTTCCAAGGAAGTACGTTGGGCTTTCCTCATCGTCCTCCCTCACCATTTTTTGTTCCAGTGCTGTGTAGTACATGTCAGCATATTCCATTGCACGGTAGACATTGACACTGCCAGAGTCACCCCCACCAACGCCTCCATAACTAGATACCATTCCTGAAAATGGGTGGTGTTGATGATGCACTGCTTCTGCTGCAGCTGTCTCTGCACCACCAGCGGTATCACCCTTCCGATAATCATTATTTCGAAACAAATCCAACGCCAACAATCCACCACTAATCGCAGTTGTTGTTGTTCCTCCATACCTCGACGGAATTAAATGACACAATGCCAAAGCCCTCTCCGAATAAGTTTGATACCAAGCAAACACTGAAAAGAATCCCCATCTTGTCCTCTTCTTCTTCTTCTTCTTCGTTTGGTTGGTGAATGATGATACAAAATTGGGATCCAATGTAGCTTGGATACATTGCTGTTTATAGATACCCTCCCATGCTGGATCATTGCCATATCGAAGTGCAAGTAGGATGTAGTTGAGTTTGTCTTGAATGAATGATTCATAGGCCATGGCATCACTGTTGGAATTGTGATTAGATTGATGATGATGTCGTTGTTGTTGTTGTTGCAAGTGTTCTGGAAAGAGTACACATTGCCCCATGGAATTTGAGTACTTCATTCTCAAATAGTCAATTATGTGACTACCCGATGACACAAACCACAATGATGATGATGATGATGGATTCAAGTCGTTCATTGTGGGTGTTGCGTCATCATCCCCATTGCCATTGTTGTTATTATTATTTGTCATTCGTTTAGTTTGACATTGATGAAAGAAATAACTCCCCAATCCACCTGGTTGATTCCTTCCAATATACACTGGTTTGTTAAGTTGCGATAGAAAGGTGTTGTTCCAGGTGTTGTTATTGCCCCTTGCTTCCTCTGTTGGTGTCTGCAAGAAGCTGTCACGGTTGTCATGACTACTACTTTTAGCAGTAACTGCTACTCCTTTTTGTTGTTGTTGTCCACAATTCAAATCTAACAAACATGGCAAAGCACCAGTACATTCACGTGCCGCATAAGATGAATTTTCAACCGTGTGGGGTATATGGCACATTCGTAGTATGATTTGTTCGTACCACGCGACACGATATTGAGTAAGTGTCAATGATGCAGCTGCTTCAGACGACGACGATGATGATGATGTCTTGGTATTTAGAAGCACTCCAATATCATCACAGTCATCATTGAGTACATGAATATATCGTGGTGGAAGATGTGATTTCGTCTCCACCGACGCTGATGTTTTCGAGGCATCATCATCATCGTTGTTGTTGCTGTTTTTGTGATCTTTGCCACCCCAAACTTCGGTCCAGCCCTCTTCTCGCTGGGCAGTTAGTGAGGGTGGTCGATGGCGAGATGAGGAGAGATTCGTGAGTGAGGTGGCCAGTAGAGATGGCGTGGATACTGATAGTAGTGGGGGCATGATGAAGTATATAATATGTATTATGATAGGTGTGGGTTGCTTGTTGCTTGGAGGTTGTTGGTTGTGGGTTGTGGGTTGCTTGCGTTGGATGATTTTTTGCAAACTAAATAAATACCTTTGCGACATCCCGCTGCGACAACAAATGACGTATGAAAGGATCTTTTTCCTCATCTTCTTCGCAGATCTTTGTGGATCTTTTAGCTTGGCTTGGCTCGTTGATGGAAGTACCTAAAAGTATGTACATCACAAGTACAGGGTAGTTGTCATCATAAAAGTATATAACACCTCTGGAGGCTTTGCTGCGGCTTTGCTGCGTCTATCTGAGAGACACTTGCACATCATAAATACGCATCATGTCATCCTCCTACAAAGAGCCCTCCGACGTCCTCAAACGTCTCCTCCTCCCACCCAAAAATCCCTCCCTCGCCCTCTCCTCCGACTACCAATGGCTCATCTTCACCCAAGAGCCACCCCTCCCCTCCATCGAACTACTTGCCAAGCCCGAGGAGAAATTGGCCGGCATTCGTTTCGATCCGCAACTTTTAACTCCGTCCCGATTGGACTTTGCGTCGACATTGGTCTTGCAGCACATGAAAACTGGGGAGAAGCAGGAATTGACATTACCGGAGAATTCGGAGGGCATTCGATACATCAAGTTTCATCCGGTCAAATCGGTATTTGTGTTTGCGTCAAAGGTCAAGAATGAGGCGCGGTTGGAATTGTATCAGTGTCAATTAGTGGGCACTGCGTCAGGTGATGATAAGGATGAATCCAAACAAACATGGACCATGACAAAACTTCCACTACACCATCATTACAAAATGAACTTTATTCAAGGATGTGCCTACCAATTCTCCAGTGATGGGTCCAAATTATTCATCAAGGTAGTTCCCTCTTCGACTACTTCTACTCCACCAAGCGAACCAATTAGTACAGGACCAGCGATTCAACAGGTAAATAAAGGGGCAAGGAAGGCTCCGGGACGGACATATCAAGATTTATTGAAGAATGAGTACGATGAAGCAAAGTTGAAATATTATCTTACCACGGAAGTGTTGTGTGTTGACATGACAAAGGAAAACAAACAAGCAGCAGAGCCAACTCTTGTACCGCAAAGTAAGGGAGGACACCTCATCCAATCACTCACCTCTAGTCCCTGTGGACGATACCTAATGGCACAACTTACGACCCAATTCAGTTATTCGGTACCCATTAGTCGATTTGGGAGAGATGTACTTCTTTGGGATTTGACAAATGATCAAGAATTGAAAGTGGCAAGTATTCCAGTCAATGATGAGATTCCATTGAGTTTTGATGCGTGTTCGAGGCATCCAAGGGGATATCAGTTCCATCCCTCCGGTGGTGGTGGTGATGATAATGATAATACGGCTACCATCATGTTTATCAAGGCATTGGATGGGGGAGATCCGGCAAATGATCCTGTGGATGGAGAACGTGATGCAGTGTATTGTCAAACGATTGATGCTGATTCTTTTACTGTGAGTGATCCCACCAAATTTGTTGGTTTGGAATGGAGATATTCGGGTCTTGACTTTAGTGAATCTGGTATGGCGATTATGGAGGAGTATCGTTGGAAGGATCGTATGGAGCGCAAATGGATATTGAATGCGGATGGGACAAAGTTGAGAATGCTTTGGGAACGTTCGTGGGAGGATAGATACAATTCGCCTGGGGAGCCGGTGACTAGGAGGGGTAAGATGGGGCAAACCTTTGTTGTTCAGCCTACTCCAACTTCGTTTTATCTTAGCGGGGCTGGTGCTAGTCCAGTGGGAGATAGGCCCTTTCTTGACGTGTTGGACTTTGGATCCGAGGACGTAACAACCACGAGAGTTTGGAGGTGCACAGCCCCGGTGGAAGGAGAGCTGGATGCATCAAAAGAAGTGAATGGGGTACTACCCACGGAACGGAAGGATATCTATGAATCTTTGGTGTGCGTCTTGCCGGACAATGACTCCATTATGATTTCAAGAGAGAGCAAGACTACTCCTCGAAACTACTTCCTGTCAAAATTGGGTGTCGCCGAGGACGAAATCCAAGTAACACAATTTGAACATCCCCAGCCTGATCTCTTGGGTGTAACAAAGGAGTTAGTTCATTACACACGAGACGACAGGGTGGAACTGACAGCGAATCTGTATCTTCCTGCCAACTATGATGGCACACCCCTCCCTACCTTGTTTTGGGCGTATCCCCGAGAATTTAAGGATAGTAAAGCCGCTGGACAGGTGAAGGGTTCGAAACATATGTTCGTTAGTGCTCACTGGGCGTCACCTATCCATTGGGCGGCAAAGGGCTGGTGCGTCTTTGATAACTTTGCACTGCCAGTGATCGGCGAGGGTGACGCTCAACCGAACGACACCTTCATTGAACAAATTGTCTCAGGAGCAACTGCTGCCGTTGAGTATGCAGTGTCACGGGGTGTTTGCGATAAGGATCGATGTGCCGTTGGTGGACACTCCTACGGCTCCTTCATGACGGCTCATCTTTTATCTCATACGAGTCTGTTCAGTGCCGGAATCGGACGCTCCGGCGCCTTCAATCGGACACTAACTCCGATGTCATTCCAGTCTGAAGACAGGAGTATCTGGGAGGCACGTGATACCTACATTACTATGTCGCCTCTCATGCACGTGAAAAAAATGTCGGAGCAAGAACGAGTTGGAAAGATGCTCCTGATTCATGGCGAGGCAGATGAAAACTCAGGAACCCATCCAATGCAATCAGAGAGGTACTTTGCAGCATTGAAGGCGTTTGGTATTGAGTCACGATTGGTCATGTTGCCTCATGAAAGGCATTCATATCGAGCACGGGAGTCTATCCTACACATGGCATACGAACAAGAGGAGTGGTTGAAGAGTTTGGAAGATAAGTAGATGAAAAATGAGAGAAGAATGATTTGTTGTTGTTGCAGTGATTTCGCCTCGTGTAATGAAACTTCCACCGCAAAAATTTAGCTTTACAATGTTTATCTACTTTGATTTGCCGTTCGCTCTCTCCTTTCATCTCATTGTGAAGAGTAACCTCTGCATTCCAATCACAACAGCAATTCTCCGCCTTCAGAGCTTGTTATTGGCTCTGAAGCAAAGGTAGGTTGACTCTGAGGGCTTTCCTCCTTCCAAAAGCATAGCAGATAATAGCTGCGCGAGGAAGGGTTAACCAACCGAAGACAACAGTCATCGTTATCCGTGAAAATAAATTACATGATTCCGGGACCGACTGTATCATGTATTTAACCCTGGTGCGAACTCCAGACATTTTGGAAGCCAAGAATCTGATCGTTATTGTACCTAAGTACTTATCAATCAAGAAGTAAAAGACACTTCCTCGCCTCTGCATCTCTGCTTTTTGCCTCTGTGCAGTAATAAGCAGTACAATAACAATTTGTTGCGCTCATTAAAACGGATGTGCCCAATAGCGCATATTCATCAAGATCAAGATTTAAACAATGGCCCAAGAACTCATCGTGGAATTCCCCACCCATACCCATCACGATCATCGCAAAAGGTCAGTATGCTTTGCTGATACATCGACACTGCACCTTGTTCGTTGCCATGATGACATTGACAATATTCACCGTCAAGATCTATGGTACAATAAATCAGACTATTCCCGCATGAAGCTTGCCAGAAAGGATTCCATTCGCAAGGGTAGAGCGAAAGCTTCTGTTGGAGTTCCTGTTAGTTACTATGGGGCTGAAGACGATGGCTCATTCGATGACTGCCTTCTTGGCATCGAGCATCTCATCACTCCAGCGACGGTTGTCGAGGTCATGGTCTGTAGACGTCGATGCGTCCGAGCGGTCCTAGAAGAACAAGCCAGGCAGAGGATGAATCCGGTTGGCACTGACATGTGTCGATGGGATAAAATCGCAATATCTTCATTTGCTGAGACCAGGAGAGCTGCAGTCAGAGCACATACCCTAGGCAAGTTTCACCATGACGCAGCCTAAGGCTGGGGCCTCTTTTCTTGAAGACTGCAGCAGAAAGGCAATAGAATTACGCTAAAATTTCGTAGAAGTAGAAGTAAAGTAGGAGAGTGAAGTTATCTTTAACTTTAACGCTAATTGTGTCTACAAGACCTAGTGAGGATCATCAACTAGATCTCATCAATAGCAAGTGTTAACCTCGACTTCGATATCGAGAGCGAGAGGTCTGCATTTTGACATTGACAATGCCATTGAAGTTTAAGTTGAAGTCCGAACATATCTCAAAGATAAATTATCGTGTAGACAAAGCTAAACTATTGGATCTATGATTGAGTGTACAGTCTCCAGCTATGCAGTTACTTAGCAGCGTACGATAGCAAGCAACAATTGCTTCAAAATCAATTGCATCAAAATCAACTACTAATAATAGCTCCTCTCTCGAGTCATTGCGCTGATAGAGAGAGAGTCCTTCGGTTCGTTCGTTCTCTCTCTCAGCTCTCAGAGAGAGAACAGAAAAAGTGAGATTGAGCCCCAGGAGAAGAGGGAACCGTCTTTCTTCACCCGATCAAGCAAGGACCAAGCCGTCCACCGACCGTCCGCCAGCAGATAGATGTCGAAGATTGACTCTTGCTACTTCTACTTGCTATTGTACAATACGCCATTGATGAAACAATACGCCCCTTATCTCATCACGACGACAAGAAAATGAATGCTGAAGTGCTCGAATCGCTGACTCGTTTGGCAGACACGCTATCAAAGCTAGACGAGCGACAATACCACATTGGCACCATCGATGTCGATGGGGTTGACACAGAAGATATCACGGAGGCAACTGCCGCAATGTCTTTATCTCCACAACAAAGCACACCATCGACCAACGAACGAGAACAACAGTCAGAGCAGCAGGCGATCGGCTATTGGAGAAGCCTCCCTACCGAGGTGACAGCAGCATATCAAATCCTAGCCGACGGAGCAGAGTATGTTCACGCCACTAGCACCAAATATGCACTCGTTGGCAAAGTAGATTCCCACGAGGGGGGGAGTCTGGCATTGGAATTACGCAAGGGGGCACAGCTCATCGGAACAGGAACATTACTGTTATTCTCGCCAGAGTGTGGATCATCTAGATCATTACTTCACTATGTCAAACAAGCATCAAGGGCGGTCATATCATCACTCCTCTCGTTGGTGCGTGTGTACGAGGATGGATCGGCGCAGGGGAATCCCAATGATGGGAACAATGTAGGTGCTCAAAAGACTGGTGCAGTTTGGGCGGCATGTGATGCTTTGAGACTGAAACTTCCAAAAGGAAATCGAGCCGCAATGAGGAGGGAGTTGATGATTTGGGTAAGAGATTGCAATGAGTCGATTGAAGAGTTTGATGAGATGTTGGCACTTGGTCCTCGTGATGATGATGATGATGGGGAAGAAGAGGAGCAGTTCTCGGAATCAGAAATGAAAATTGCCCGTGCTGCTGTGAATATAATGAAATGCTCAAAGAATATCTTGGGGCTCGTATTGAAAGTGTGTGAGTGTGTGGGGGAGAGTTTAGATGAATCTCAGGCTGGCGATCAAAAGAACAACGAATTGCTTCAATTGATCACCAACATGCATGAAGTCGCACGAAGAATAGGGGAGGGGGTTACCAATTTTGGTGTGATGCTGTATCCTCCATTGGAAGCATCTATAAATGAAGAAGAGGTTGAAAAATGGCAATCCACGAAAGCGTCAAAAACATTGCGGCTTGATGGAGAGATAGGCATACCCAGCTTAGGTTCTACTTCACTTGGTTTGCAATTAGAGCATCAGTTACATGCCCTAGCGGAGTGCGTGATGTGTATAAAGAACTCCAAATTGACGACAGCAAGGGGGGATTCCATTCAAACTTGCTACTCGAACGAAGTGAACGATGCTGTAAAAAAATTGATGGCAGCAATCCCTTTACGGTGCCAAGACTCGGTGGATGGAGTTACGAGTTGGTGTGCCTAAATGCTTACTTAATATAGTTTTTGTAGTCAAAGCTCAATTTGACGTATTAACTAAGAGTGGGTCAATGAAAAGTATTATCGCTCTCAGTGGCCTTGGATAGGACTGATGCAGAATGGCGAGATTAACTTGGAGATTGATTGGAGAAAAAGATATCAGAGAGACTGATCCTAAGTGTCAAACTTAGGATCAAAGACCTTGGCGTAGCACGATATGCGATGTCGACATGTTGAAGAAGAAATGCATGACTTGCGATGAGCAGATGGCGTTAGCTATTTCATTTTCAGTGATTCTCCGTTCATAGGCATTCCCAAAATTGTCGAGTGACTCAAATTTCCATGTTGCAAAAATAAGCTGCGCGTTTCAAGTTGCAAGCATCCTTCCGTCCATTGTTGGAAAGCAGTACTGAGGCGGCATCATGCACGTAATATGTTCGCCTTCTTCCGCGTATCTGTTGCAGGATATACACCGCAAACTATTGTGTTTAAGCTAGACAATGATAAATGCCCAAAGACGTGCGATAACTTCATCGCGATCTGCCAATCTCGTGCCAAAGCCTTCAGACCTACATCAAGTACATCTGCCAGTCATGATGCTGTAGAACCAACTTATCGAGGGACAGAGTTCCATAGAATTATTCCAGGCTTCATGGCTCAAGGTGGTGACTTTTCGAAGTTCGATGGAACGGGAGGGTTTGCAGCTCCGACGACAAATGATGGGAAGGCAACCTTTCCCGATGAATGCTTTGACTTATCACATGATCGCGAGGGAATATTGAGCATGGCAAACAGAGGCAAAAACACAAATGGATCCCAGTTCTTCATCACGTTAGGTAAAGCACAGCACCTTGATGGCAAACATGTGGCATTTGGATCTGTGGTGAGGAATATGGAATTTGTGAAGCAAATCGCACAAGTTGAGACAGACGCCAATGGAAAACCTGTTGCAATGCAGAGGGTTGTAATTATAGACTGTGGGATTGGTACTGGCGATGACGATCCAGACTCTAATAGCAGTAGCAGCAGCAGCATCTGTTCTGTGTCTTCCAAAAAGAAGCGAAGACGCAGGAGTAGAAAGTATGAATCATCGTCAAGAAAGAAGAAAAGAAAGAGATCTCGTTCAAGTCACCGAAGACAACGTGACAGTGACAGTGACGAAGACAATGATAGCAGTAGAAAACATAAA
This sequence comes from Skeletonema menzelii, assembly GCA_036940005.1. Classification (NCBI taxonomy): domain Eukaryota; phylum Bacillariophyta; class Thalassiosirophyceae; order Thalassiosirales; family Thalassiosiraceae; genus Skeletonema; species Skeletonema menzelii. The sequence continues at coordinate 9,946 of JALLBH010000600.1, forward strand.
AAGAAGTCAAAGGAAAAGACATCCCATCGGCGAAGAGAAGAACGAGACCATGAAACAAAGAAGAGGCAAAAAAAGCACGATGATAGGCATCGTAAAAAAGGAAGACACTGAAATGAATTGTTTTGAAGCTGTTAGCTATGCTCTTTCGAAGCTAAATCTATGCTGAGTTGTTGTCATATTATTCGCCTAAACTTTGCTGCATTGCTCGGCACATGTCAATGTTGACCCCTGACAACCCATCCATTTGCTCCCCATTCATTGATTGCGCCGCCAAAGCAACAAACGCCCCTGCAATAGCCAACAAGGATAATTTTTCCACCAAGCTGACGTACAGATTGTAATTCATACCAGACTTGCTCGTGTTTTCCGTGTAAATCTCCGATAAACTTTGTCCTCCACTTACTATGCGCACGAACACAGACAATCCTGCAACTGCGAGCACACTTAAGTAGCTTCCGCGCTCTAATGCATCAGGCAGCGATCTGGGTCCACAATTAGAAATAAGAACAGAATACTCGCTCCAAATTGTGCAGACAGAAGCAAAGGTTGATAACAATAGAAATATTGCTGTTGGAAGAAACATATCGTCTCCATTTTTTGTGATGTTCTGATTTTCAATGCCATCATCGTCATCGTTTCTGAGACGCAGATGCTTTGGTGATGATCTTGGAACACTGACAGAAGTAGCGAGAAAGAAGACGTGAGGAAAATATTGCTGGCGACTGTTCTCCAATATCGCCGATGATGGGATGAAGGCGGTGGACGGCAGCATTGAGCATTGATACTTCTGACGAGAGATAGAATGAAATGCGCTGCTTTTGCTCTTTTTTCCGTCCGCCGACCGTACTTGCTGAAAACAAGGTCAGATGATACTCCTATCTTGATGATGTGTTAAAATCGGAATTGGGCTTGACGTCACGTGAGATGTGTTGCCGAAAGTTTTGGTGCTTTAGGTTATGACGGTTGTAAAGGTTGATGGGCCTTGACCCTTGACCCTTGACCTTGATTTTTCGTGCGCACGTAAGGTAGCTAGAGAGAGAGAGAGAAAGAAGATGATGGGGATCGGATAACAAACCCCATCACTATGTGTGAGCAACCTGCTATCGGAAAACTTCGTTGGGAAGCAGTAAATACCAACATGTTGAGATATTTTGAAGATTAGTTCAGGCTAGTCCAACCGCAAACTGTCGACAGTTTGCTGTTGGACTAGCAGGGACCTTGGGCCGCTTCTATTGCGCTGTCTTACAAGCAGGACTATCTGAATCTTATGGTATGTATCTGTATGTGTAGGCGTGTTACCGTCAAGAGCGAAAGAAGTTGTGGATCAGCATCCTCGTATGAATGGGGCAAAAGCTACGAAGTCGCCCCCCTCCCTTGAGCTTCATCTTACGATAGTCTCTCTAGCAGCTAGAGAGTCCATCTCATACCTGACATACAGTTACAGGTGACTGCATCTTGAGCTCGAGGCCACCCCTGCAGCTCCAAATGCATGATGTTGAAAGCACAAGTCGCCGTGTGGTGTGATTCACTGGTGCGGTCTGAATTGAATACGGAATAGGGTTTTGCTTCAGTATGCTTCAGTATCAGTAAGCAATCCTTCTCCAACCAAATTAGAGCTCATGCCACAGCTTTTTCGTGCATTCAACAAATTTGAGTAAGCTATCACATTTCCCTAATGCCCCCTGACAGAAGAACGGCAGCGACAGTCCAGGCAAACGAAAATGAGTGAAGACAGCCACAAACAAATACAATGAATTCATGTATTGAAAAATCAACTCACCCACTCTTGATACTTCTCATGCGCGAGCATAAAATGCTCCAAAGTTTGTTCTCTCTCGTCAAACTCCAAATGGAAGTACGCTGCCAACTCATGAGCCAAGGCTTCTTCGTGAACGAACTACCAGAATATGTACGATCATACAAATCGAGAAGTGAGAGAAGAGTACCAGAAAAAAAGGACATCGCAATGGCTTTTATGCATTGAGAGCAACATCATATTATTCTGCTCTGTTTATCTTACCTTGTGGCTTTTCGCTGATGTTACCGCCTTCTTGTAGTAAGTTTTAGCTACTTCAAAATCGTTGTTGCAGAATGATTCCTCTGCTTCCAACAAGAACCATTTATTCTCAAATGTCCACTGGGACGAATCCGCCCATCTTCTCAAAGCTAATTTGGATCGGCAGCCCCTCTGGTACCATCTCTGCTCTTTCGACTTTCTGGCAACCCAAAATGAGATGAGACCAGTGTAGAATGCGTGAACAGCGTGGGCGAAAAATAAATTTCCCCATGTCGTCTCTTGGAAGGCGAAATACTTCTCGATGTTTTCTATAGTATCTTCACGTGATCGGAAAATAAAGCTGAGGTAAGCGGTTTGATAGTGGTGGGATCTCGAGACACTGCCATTCGATGCAAGAATGTCCCACCCCTCCGAAGAGTATTCTGGTTCTTCACCAGTACCAATCAACTTTGACACGGTACGCTGGACCAGTTTGGACTGGACCGCAACTATCAGCTGCTTTCTTTCTTCAGAGAACTGTATTGAGTTGGCATTTTTTTCTTGCATTCGTTGCAAGTTCGCACCAGCAAAAAAATTAGATGCGTTGAAGGCGAACAAGTTGGCGGCAGCTAGATTGCTATCGCCGGATGCCATAGCAGCAGCGTATCCTTGGTGATGATACTCCAAAGTGGCTTGAAGTGGCTCAACATACAATCTTACTTGTGTGCACACAAATATTACTTCGCCCGCATTTTCTCTCGTTCCCACTCTATCGAGGAGGGAGACAGCAAGCTTCACATAGTGATATCCCTCGCTGATGTTCCAACTTTTGGCTAAATGAGAGCCATAGTAAGCAAACCCTATTGGGGATACCGGGCTCATTCCGTGTGTCAATGAAAGCTGAATAATTTTGAACGCCACATGCGGCACTAATTTGGGCATGATTTGAGTCATCCACAAAACCAATCTCCCTAAGAACTTCATTGCCATAATCATAGTAGGATCGGCCATTTGCTTCGAATTCAATATTTCGGAATCAGTATGAGCGGACAGCAAGTCTTTTGTTGCATGTAAATGAGCATCAACGTTACTTCTGTCCACTTCAATACCTAGCGTGGATAAAACATCAAGCCCCTTTTCTATTGATTCCGATAATCTAGACGAAGCCACCAAACACACTTCAAGATACAACACGTCGAGCTTATCCTCAAAGATATGAACCTTCGCCAACACTTCGGTAATGAGTAGCTTCAAGCTGGTGTGATCACCGTTAGTAAGAGCACATTTTGCTGCCAAACTAAACAGCTCCACACTCAGTGTGTAGTTTTGTTGCCAGTGCTTCTTGCGGAGAAAAGAAATCCCATTGTCAAAATACGAGTATGCAGTTTCGTAATCTGACATCTCCATTGCCTTTTTCCCAGCCCTCAAATTGAGTCGAGCAGCGGTGAGGTAGTGGCTATGATCCTGAACAGCAGGAGGACCTCCAAGATTGAGCTGATTCACAGCTGTGAAGAGAACACTGGAACTCGCGCCGTTGTCTCCGATCAACAGGGAGGATAGCTGAAGACCGTTCTTGAAGTGGACTAGGCAGCGTTTCTGCTCTGGCATTATGTTGTAGGCAGCTTCTTGGATACGGTCATGGGCGAAACAATACCGATCATCAATCTTGTCCACCAACCCTTCAGTCACAGCGATGTCAAGATTCTTGAGTACATCACTACCCAACCCTTGACTTTCTACTACAAAAGCGCTCTCTGAAGATGCTCCAAAGCATGATAAAACAAACAGTGCCCATCGAACCTTGTAAGGCATCTCCCCTAATGAGTCTGCCAAAAATATAGCAATATCGTCGGGCAGCCTTCGAGATCGGATCTGCTTCGTGTCCCACTCCCATCGACATCGACTCAAGCTTAAACGCAACAGACCTTCTTTGCATAGCGAGCACATCAGTCGGGAAACGAAGAGTGGATTCCCCTTGGTCTTCTGGTATATTATAGCTGACAAAGGCCGAGTGAGCCGTGGCGACAGACTGAGAGTCTCAGAAACCATTGTGTTCAGCGTGTGCGTGTCCAAGCAATCAAGTTTAATATTGATCCCCCCAGCAACGAGAATGTCAACGCCGGGCAACCACTTGGTTGCGGAATCTTTTTCACGAGCGCATCCTAGAAAGAAAAAGTTCTTATGCGACATGGACCCTGTTGCAAATAATAGTTGGTTCACTACTGCGATGGATGCAGCGTCTGCCCACTGCAAGTCGTCAAGAAACAGTGTGATTGGGGCCGTCGATGAACTGGAGATCACCTCAACAAACTGGCATAACAAATACTGCACTCGCTTCTGCGCATCCATGCAGTCGTCGTTGTGATTGAGCGCAGACAACTCAGTGCCCAGAATGGTTGCCAAGTTCGGAATTATCTTCACCAAGTGGTATGACTCCTTTCCCAATACGGATCTCAACTGAAATACCACCTCCTCTCTCGTCGATGCCATATCTTCATGTGACAAAATACCGCAATATTTGTCGAACGTTGATGCCAAAGCACTCAATGGCTTGCCCTGCTGAAGTTGATCAAACTTTCCAGATAGAAAGATACCGCCGTCTGATGACACGAATTTCCCAAATTCATTGGCCAAAAGCGACTTGCCCGTACCAGAAGTGCCGGAAATAGTTACTAGCTCGCTTTCGCCTGATATCGACCGCCCGTATGCATCCTTGATACTTGACAGTTCCATATTCCTACCAAACATTGTCTTCTCGATGAACTGTAATCCCGTCGTTGATAACTTCGTCATGTCTAAATCACGGAGGAATGTGTTGGGATTATCCAGCATTAGCCGGAGGTCACCCCGTACATCAGACATGCTCTGGTAAGAGTCTTCTCCACTAAGAGTACCATTGGTACAATCCAGCATATTAGCAACTAAATCACACAGAGGACTCGGAAGGCCCTTTTCTCTCAACGATTGTACGTTTCCAGGGCTTTTGTTGCAGCTACCACCAGTTTGTTGCGATGAGTGTTTCTTTTTTGGATTTTGATCTTGAGGAGCATCAAAATTATTGCTATTATCCAACAGATCACGATCACGATCACGCACATATTCATCACCACTTCGATCAAACATGCTCAATCCACCCTCTAGATCAACTGGTGCAGCTTGGTCAAATGGGAGAGAATCCAAGTCTTTTGACAGCTCTTGAGAAAGCTCTTTAGTTTCGGTGTCAGATTTGACGGTTAATTTCTTTTCCACAAGTTCTGTTAGTGTAGGAAAATGTGCTGGCCGTTCGCCCCCCGAGAATAACACGTAGAAGACGACCCCAAGAGAATAGATGCGTTGCTTGATGAAATTCCTCTCAAGGCCATCATCTTCTTCATCTCGTTCATTCGTCATGACATTGAACAGGAATAAGGATGGTGCAAATTCTGCTCTAATGTCGCAACCCCCATCAATACCTTGATGATGTCTTTCTTCTTCTGAAAGTGTAGTACCAACATTGATAATCTCATCGAAGAAATTATGGTCCGTATCAAAAATATCTTCCCCGGCATCACTGGCATTGAATCCTAGACTATCAATGAAACCTTGACTATCTAGGCTTTCACGGCGTCCATATTTGCATCCACCTCGATTATTGCTGTACACAACGATATAATCCACCCAACCAACGCTTGGTGTGGGAAATTTACCTCTTGCTTCCTCTTTGCAGATTTGATCCACTAATGAATATGCCAACCGCAGCGCTGGCATCAAATATTCATCTGAACAGAGCGCCATGGACATGCGAATAGTTGCTGGCCATTTCGATTGGTCTGCATCTGCACCGTAGGCTGTGTGGGCGGATAGATCGACCCCAACCGATGCATTACGAATCCATTCTGATAGTACAATGGCCTCTTTGCTGTTAGACGACATCTTAACCTTCGAAGGCAGACCAAGCTCTAGAAAGCAGCTTGCTAACGTCTCCTTAGCTAATCCTAAGTCTCACTTTTGTCAATAGGGAGTAATATTTATCATCTCTTAAGGTGGAACAGAACTGTTTACACATACTATTCCTAACGTACAATCGCTATTT
>JALLBH010000601.1:0-16013 GCA_036940005.1 Skeletonema menzelii
TGTGTGATTTCTGAACGCGCGGGCGATTTGTCGCCCGTCCGAAAAAGGGGACGAATAGGGCATAAAAGGGGGCGGTTTGCCCCCGATCCATAATCCTCCTGACAATGACAGTGCATACCATAGCGAGAAGATAGCGAGATGTCAACAAAACGACAACAACAATTCACAGCTTCCCAAACCCCAGACACGATGGCACGACGAGAGGAGACGTCTCTACCACTGCATCGTTGCCGTTTCGACTTCATGCTTCGTGCTCTTTTCTAATCACATTTTCATTTCAACACACACAAAAAATGTATTCGGCGAAAGTTACATTTATACTCGGGACCATGGTGGTCACAGGCGCCGCCAGGACAATCACCGCAAAGCTGTTCTATCAGCTGGGCTTCAATCATCCGCTCTTTCTGACATTACTCTACCTCACCGGGCAAGCATTGAGTTTGATTCCATACAACATTATGATACTATTGAGAAGGCGGGGTTATCATCTCATATGGAGCGATCATGCTAAAATTCCGAGATTGTCAAAGGAAGTAGGAGAAGAAGAGTCGGTAAGCATTCCAAGCCGCCATGCAGTGCGGACGCGGCAAACTAGTGCAGATTACTCCACCCCTTGTGAAAACGATGAGATGGAAAAGAGTCAGAATGCGGCTTCTCTAGATGGCAACATGGTATTGGATCAGGATGAGGAGAGCCAGAGTAGGAAGTCGTCAGTGGGATTTGCATCTGATGAAGGCACAAATGCATCAAATGAGGTTGGACGGAAAAGTATTTCTTTTGCAGATGGAACAAAAGAGAGCGACGGCACTGCGATGGAAGATCAGGAGAGCCAGAGTAGAAAGTCGTCAGTGAGATTTGCATCTGATAAAGGCACAAATGCATCAAATAATGTTGGACGGAAAAGTACTTTTTCGTTTGCAGATGGAACCAAAGAGAGCGACGGCACTGTGATGGAGGAAGGTCGTTCTGAAGTAACAGACAGGTCAAAAAGTGTTGATCCAGTCACTTCGGAAAAGACGGTCAAGAAGCCTAGTCTTTTGGCTCAAGCTCGAGCTAAATCATCACGTATGTCGTCAAAGACGCTCGACATCGCCCGCCGCATCAGCGCAAGCACGCATGGACTCCCGTCACATTCAAGGACGAGGATTTTTCACGCCAAAATTCCTTGGTATCTAAAACCAGCCGTCCCAGCTTTCTTCAATCTCTTGAATTCGGCAATGCGTTGGGCCTCTTTGGTCTTTGTAGCTGCGTCTGTTGCTGAGATGCTCATCTCAGGGATGGAACTTGTGCTGAGTGTCTGTGCAACACGACTTGTACGGGGAAGGAAAATCACGTGGGTACGTTGGGTAGGGGTCTCAGTTGTGACTATAGGGATTGTTCTTGTTGGTGTATTTGATAGCAAGAACGTAGCTGATGATGAGACCAACGATGGATCAACGGTGGACAAACAAATCATAGGTATTTTGCTAATTCTTGGCCAAAGCGTAATGTCGGTGATCCAAGACCTTACCGAAGAGGTGTTTATGCAAGAAGCTGCCTTCCCACCAGCTCTATTGGTTGGCATGGAAGGCGCGTATGGGCTTGTCATTGCAGTTATCTTGTACTTTCCCATCGCACCATTGCTCGGTGAGAACCCTTCTGATGTCGCAAACAGTTTGAGTAAGGGTGACGTGATTGGGCTCGCCATCGGATGGACCTTGCTAGTAACATTTACAGGCATTTTCAACATCGCTGCGACTGCTGTGACGAGTTCCATGACACGCAATGTGTGGAAGAATATGCGCACGTTGCTCGTATGGGTTTTGGGTTTGGTCATATTCTATGCGACTGGAGGCTCAGAGTTGGGAGAAGGCTGGTACATTCCTGGAAGCTTTTTAATTTTGCTGAGTTATGGAGTTATGTGTGTTGGCATCTTCATATATTATGGAAAGGGTGCTCGTGCTACATCTTCTACGTAAACCAGATTCGCAGGGTGGACTTAGGATGGTTTAAAGATTTGTATTGTTTCTTCACTCACGACATGCTATTGTGTCACTTTATTACATTACACACTAAACAAGAACTACACATCGTACACACATTTATCCCGTCTGCCTCAGTACAGTTATTTTTGATTGCGAACCACCTTTCGACCCCCCTCGTTGATAACTGTTAGCTTTCCAGTTTGGTACCTTCAACGATTCTCCCTTGTACTTCGACTTCCTCACTACGGGACGTAGTCTGTTCAATTCTCTTACAATACCTTCAAACGATGGCCGATCTTGTGGAGCTTCATTCCAACACTTTACCATCAAGTCATTCCATGGACAGCCATCTGGAACCTCGGGTCGTAGATTATCATTTGCCACCATGGCAATGATCTGAGTACTTTCTAAACCTTCATAAACTTGGCTTCTTGTTGCTAGTTCCCACAGAACGATGCCAAAACCGTAGACGTCACTATACTTAGATGAACGCGCATGCTTCAGAACCTCTGGAGCCATCCAGCATGCAGTTCCAACCCCATGAGTCATGGTTCGTGAACCTGCCAGAGTTGCCCTCGCTGAGCCCCAGTCGCCGATCTTTGCACTCATGGTAGATTTGCTTTTCACTTGCTTCATTGAAGCACTCTCCCCGCTCGTAGAGTCGCTGCCACTATTGCTTCCATTTTCTCGAGAAGCACTGGTGCCCTTATTAGGGTTGCTGCCACTCTTTTTACTCATGTTTTCGCTGTCATTTTTCTTCATTGCAATCGATGCCCAGGGTAGCAGTAGCTTGCTATCATTTGACTTATCCTTTGATTGGTCAGCTTCAATAAACGTCTCATGAACGAATATGTTGTGGCTTTTCAGGTCTCTGTGAATGATAGGCGGATCTTGCGTATGCAAGTAAGCCATTCCCTCGGCAACTTGCAAAGCAAGGCTTAGGCGAACATCTAAAGTCAAGACACGCTCTGTATCGTCAAGTACTTGTCTCAAACTTCCTAAGGAGCAAAGTTCGCTGACAATCCAAATAGCTTGCGCTGTCAAGGAGCATCCAAATAGCTGCAAGACATTTGGATGCCTCAAAATAGCCATCATACCTGCCTCCCCAATGATCTCTTCGACAATAGCCTGCTGCTGACTCGATTTTCCTGCCACTGCAGCTTGCGCAAACACGAATTCTTTTACTGCTACACTCGAGCTACCCCATTTTGCACTCCACACACGACCAAACGTGCCCTCACCAATAATACGGTGGAGAATGATCTCTTGGGGATCAATAAGGGTGAGTAGGTGAGGATGTTTCACGAATCGGTTGCTCATTGCCCTATGGTATGCTTCTGCAACATTGGTATTTTTCACTGTACTGTATGTCAATGTGTCCAATGAAATGCCTTTCATGTGAGCGTCTCTATCAAAAATAAAAGACATTATTGTTTGATTGATACTTTTGTTGCACAAAAGCGCAAGGAACATCCCGATTACAGCCCCGAGCGTCACGCTGTACACAAGGATTGTGTAGCCAATAACATTGTTTGGTACGGACGCTTCTTCTTCCTTCTCGTTTTCTATAACTGGATCTAATTGAGAGATTGCCATCACAGCCCCATGAACACTATCATTGGAGAGATCGACTGTCACTGGTTTGAAAGTCCTTTGAGTACAGCTCGTGCGAAATTTAGATGTTGTGCGCTTTGCATCCGAGTCATCACATTGCACTTCAACTGACTTGTAAGACCACTTTGAAACGAAATTGTCCCCTCCAATGAAAACTGTTCCGACGTAATCGCCGTAACCGTTGGATAGAGTGTGAATCGGCTCATCGTGACCATCAAAGCCTGGTAACCACGACCAAATAAACTCGTGTTCAGGATCTTTCCTTTGTTCCTTTCGTTTCATATCGTCGAAGTCGGTTTCGTTGAAATTGGTATTATTTGTTCCTAGATCTGTTTCGTTTAGGCTACGTGCCTCTGACTCTCTGACGCCATCGAGCTGGTCATTTGATCTTGAATCATCATCAAAATTTGCACCATTGCCCGCTTCTTCAATAAACACTTTTTTCTTGATGGTTGCTTTGAGAACAGCTATTGTGTATGGGCGTGATTTATCAGGCCAAGTCGTGTGGTTAGTAGTTCTCCCTGCGACCAATAATCCGTAGGGTGTCAGGAGCATATTCCCACCACCAGTAGGTAAGACAGAGTGAGCTGGATCAGCCAGACAAGTCCAGGAACCTGACTTAATCTCGTAGGCTGCCAGACCAAGGCATTCTTCATACGTGGCTGTAAGGCGTTCAAACGCGCCCATCACATACAGCACACCGTTCTCCTGATCAAATTGCACAGCTGTGCCGACGCCATCTTCAGTCACATTTCGCATTGCTAGGCCCCCTCCTGGATGAGCAACCAAATGCCCCGAGTCTTGGTCATACACAGCAAGACCTGCGGGAATATTATACCCATCAATGGCATTAAATTTCCCAGCAACATGAAGCTGCCTCCTCTCGGAATCCCATGCCAACGCAAGAATAGTTACCGTACACCATGAGCACGTTATCTGACCGACAGGTAACGGAAGCCAAACCTGGTTGATAGAATTATAATGCGCAATGTTGAAAATTTTGACGAACTCGTGCTTCTCCCCATTCCATACCTGTGTTTGGAACGACCCCCCTACGTAGATATCATTCGGGCCGGCAATTGCCGAACTTGTAATTTTCATCCCCTTCGAAAGAGCAGAGTTGCATAGCCCTTCACCAACTTTTGATAACTGAGAACCGTCCCACTTTCCAACGGAACAATAAGTGGTTTGACTATTTCTATACGTCGTATCAAACGCTCCCACAACTATAAGATCCACACCAAAGGCATTGTCTGTAACATGAGGTCGATCCACTCCCTTGGAACTAGGCTCCTCAGACTTACTAAATTCTTTGGCATTGCTATTGGTCACAATTGTATGATTCGCGAGCATTGAGTATACTTCGCCCCCCGAGTAAGAATTGTACAGACTAAGTTGAATTCTTTGTTGTAGACTCCATTTTCCAGACCGAAGATTGAGCTGGGCAATATTACATGCACCGTCTTCGACCACCATCTTCCCCGCGATGACAAGTTGAGGGTCTTTTGGTATGTCAGTGCTTGTTGATCCCGAATCAGGCTTTGACGATGTCGGTGAAGCTGGTATTGGCGTCCCCGATGGTGTTGTTGAAGAACGTGGACTCTTGTTGGAAGTGTCGTACATTATCCCCATTGAGCCGTCTTTTTTTAGCTCCCCCTTCACATCTGTAAAGGACGATTCCAGCTCTCTTCGGTGAGAGATGTGATGATAACGATCGTCTTTCGTTATTACACTGATGGTCCCGTTCATATGATGGACATGTCGTGCTGGCAATTGTCCATAATAGCTGCTACTGTTCAGATTTTTTGCCGTGATGTGTGAAGAATCCCAAGCAACTTCCCCCCTTCGAGATTCATTGCGTATTTGGCTGTGGTCCTTTCCCCTTAAATGAAGTAATTGACGATCTATATGCTTTAAGAAAATTGATGCTGATTCAGGGATTGCCAGTATTAGAGCAGCTGCCATGAGCAAAGCCATAGTGAAAAACAAAAACGAAATTTTCGCATATTTCCCTATAAATATCCCCCTTCTGTGGTCTCCTCCTTTTGGGGACATAAGCGGTAGCGACATAGTAATATATTTGCTGCAGATATATTGTTCAGATGGTTTAAACGTCGTCGGCAGCTATAATAAGAGAAATATTTGTCAGAAAAATGTATGATTTGAAGACAACCATATCATATCATCAAATCAACTTACTCTACATAAAATGGAAAAATACTACAGAATATGAGTATTCAGTATTCAACCGTCTACAAATACGAACACACAACTCTAGCCTTTATTTGATGGTAAGACAATGAACCACCCTGCCTTTTTATATTGTAGATGCTTCTGGAGAGAGAGATTAGATATCCCTGAGAGATGTCCGAGCTATAGTCCAAACACAAATGCAAAAATCTTCAGTATCTTTGTCAATACCTCTCTCTCTCTCTCTCTCTCTCTCTCTCTCTCTTCTCTCTCTCTCTAGAGAGCCAGTATGGTAGGTAGTGCCACGGAGCTCGAGGTCAATATCAATACCCAAAAATATCTATGTATCTGTAAAGGTTGGGATTGCGATGTCAGTAGCTCTAGAGAAGCAGCAGGCAGCGACGCGACAGCGACAGCGGCGAGCGGACAAAACAGGTTTTCATTGATGTCTTAGCTTGGTGGAATATCTTGTGCTAAGCGGGCGGGCCCATCAGAAAAAGACACAGTTTAGTCAAAAATGCGATTTGGATGGCCGCCGCAGCTCTATCTACTCCACACATCCTCATTGTACTTATGTGTTGTTGGCAATAAGGAAAAGAAGAGCTTCTATATAGTGGCCCATTATAGCTGGCGCGGTTAGTACGGAAGTAAATATCTTCGGCGCAATGGAGCAATACGTGCAGGGACAATGCTACAGCCTCGTAGCTGACCTGATGATGGCCGACTTGTGATGACTGCCAGCTCTAAAGCGCACGTCCTCATTGTATTTGTTGCCATCAATACGGGAAAGCAGTGCTTCTAGTGGCCCATAATAGCTGACACTGATAGTAAGGAAGTAAATATCTTCCGCGCAATGGAGCTAATTGCACATTGGAAAATTCAGTGATGTTTTTCTATTGCCCATCAGATCCCGTGTCATCGTTAGCGAATGGCCCAAAATCCGTGCTAATGAAATTGCAAGGCAAGGGAACTCCTATGTATCCGCCAGTCTTCAACGAGATCCTAGAAGGACGCTAAGGGAAAATCAGCGGAATCGACGGTAGGTCTGTAGATGATGCAATCATTGCCATGTTTGATGCTTCACAAGACTCTATTCGTCTTCAAAACCGTCATGGGAAAGAAGTTGATCCGAAAAATTAAAACAAGGCTTTGGCGATGGCAATCTTTGTACGAGGTAGGAGTTGACGTCGAGATCATCCTCAGCATCGCCAAAACTCAAACTCTTCTTCAACGAATTTGACCTAGCAGAATTTGAAGTAGTGCCCACGACCAAAGAATTTCGCAAATCCTATGGAATCCAGCATGGAAGTATGTATATCTAGGTTCTGATTGTGATGCAGAAAAAGTAATGGCTCTTCTTGGTGTGGATCGTGGTCCAAACATCAAAGATGATGACGCGACGATTGAAGCTGACACTGATTTCAAAGGACCCAGAAGTCCAAATTCTACTTTCACGGTAACGGAGGTCGTTAGGAAGAATGAAATTCAGCACTCTACAGCTCAAAATAAATTTCATCTATACGTTTCATCTTCCGTCCACTCTGATGGAGTTGTGTCACCCATGATTGTTCAGCAGACTTATATGGTGGCTCTAAAGAGTTGTTCTCCAGCAGAGTCCAGAACTGCTGTTGCAGGTTGTCTTCATTGTTGAAAAATTTGTGCTCGCGTAATGAATGGTATTGTTTCTTCGACTCGTTGGAACTGACCACACCATCTGATACGCCAATCCGTTTAGTTGCATCTATCATTAGTAACGACAAGGTCAAATCTTTCACATCTAAGTCAACATATGATGGAAAATGTATACAGCTCTTTTCGTTGGCAAAGTCCAGTATTCTTTGAAAAGCAGTTTGATCACTTTCAGCATGAAAAGGTGACTGTCCGACACTCATTTTGAAAATCAAACACCCAAACGACCACAAATCAATTGCAGATAGCAACTCGTTTTGTTGTAACATTGAGCTCGAGCCAGTGCTGCTGCTTTTGATCCTCCCACGAATCCTTTCTGGACAAACATAGTCAGCATTTCCGACAAATTCATCACCATCTATCCTCTTACTTGCTGAACACCCCACTGCAGATGTTTCAGCTATCACAGCAGATCCAAAGTCACACAACTTTATTGAGCCTCTCGATGTGAACAATATATTTTGTGGCGATATGTCTCGATGGATCACTCCTTGTTGGTGTATGTACTCTAACACTCGCACCATTTGTCCTGTGTAGTATCGTATCCAAGCCTTGTCCATGAATGGATAGTCACTGATACCACCGTCACGTATCTTGAATTGTCTAAGCTTTTCACAGTGTTCAAATAAATCAAGCATTGTCCCACCAGTACATAGTTCTAACACAAAGTACAGATATGAATCATCATGAAAGCAGCAGAACAGCTTTGGTATCATAACTGCAGCAGAGGAAGTGGAATTGTTTCCTAATACTTCAGAGAAGATGCGCTTTTCAGTCATAACAGCTTCGAGCAGATTATGACGTAATATTTCTGACTTGGGAATCATTTTGATTGCATAACCTTTTTGTTTGTCTTGCGTTTGATGATGGATGTCGTCGCCTACGCCTTGCATCGAATGTTCTGCATAAACGACTGAACCAAATCGTCCCTCTCCTATAATAGGTCCATAGAGAAAATCTGATGGCGAATAATCTCGTGGGTCAGCCATGGTGGTTGTATCATCAGTAGAAGCCATCCATACTACTTATTCCATATCCATCAGCCTTCCATCAGCAGTGATCGTTGGCGCCATATTTATGCACAGGAGACGGGGTAAAACGGGGGCGGCGCGGGTGGCGATGGTAACAAAAATCAAAAAGACAACAACCATGACGGACACATCAAAGGTTCGGGCAGTAGCATGGGATCCAAGCGGAACAGCATCCCTCTCCATCTGCCCCATCCCCTCCACAGATGATCCACGTCGCCCATCATCAAATTCAGCCGCTTCCGATGAGTTCCTACTGGACGTATTCCTCAGCCACGATGGCACTGGCTGCAATGCCGAGGAAACGGAGTGCCTCCTTCGCCAATTAGATGCTCGCGATGATTGGATCGAGGAGCAGGCACAGGCACGCAAGAAGAAGAGCGGTACTAATTCTTCCAAATCCGCGATCACAAAATTGTCAATGGATTACCGTGCCGCCATGTGTGAGTGTTTGATGCAACTCCAGAAGCAACAAAAGCAGCAAGACATGAGTGATAATAACGACGATAACAACGACAGCAGTAGCAGTGACAATCTAGAATTGCTCACGTTGACATTTGCCATATCGCATTTGGCGGAAATATTCCTCCTCCCTTCGCTCTCATCCTCATCTTCCAACTTTCGGGGGGGATTGACTACTAATAATTACAGTCGATTGGATGATGGTCCTTCGGGATCATTAACAGCAGATACTGTAAGATATTTACGATTGCATCATTCCAGATCACATGCTTTATTGGATTCACCCGAGGTAGAGGAGTTGTTGTCAAGTGATCAACCAGAATATTACAAATCATCCAATACTTCCATTTCTGGGCCATTTGAATACCCGTATTGGAATTTAGTACTTCAGTTGGTCAAAAGTGGACAATTGGACAATGCATGGACGGTTCTCACGCATCATTCGGCATGTCGTCACGCCGAAGAAGCCGCCATGACAGGAAGACCACTAACTCCCGAGGGGGAGGGGTTTGCGACACTCCGTGCGATTTTACTTTCGGCACCATTGCCGGGGGGCAGGGGAGATGATTATTGTGTCGATGATGCAGGATTGGATGATTTTCTAGAGGAGGATATATTGGAACGGGAGGAAAAGGAGGCTAGATTGAATACTGGATTCAACAATAGTAATGATAATGACGATGACGAAGAGAATGCTCCACCAGAGAATATCAATGAACTTTACGTTGATGGGGTACCTCGCAATGGCTACCTGTTGTGGGAGGATCGTCCCCGTCACGCGGATCGGTTGCGCAAGTTGAGATATCTTCGTGATTTACGTAAATGCGGTCAACCGTCGGATGAGAGTGAGTATCATTCACCAACGGTGCTGCCAGAGGTTTATCAGCCGAATAGTGCCATGAGTATATTCCACACGTGGCAAGACGTGATTAAAAGGGAGGCATCCTTCACTTCGGGTGGTAGTTCGGAAGGCTTTGGACTTGGTAGTGGACATAGAGGTGGGCTGGATGCTCTCTTCCGCAGATTTCCTCCCCTGCAACAAATTCTATCCGTCCTAGTAGGGAAGGTGCCTCCAAACATTGCGAATGATCCTAACCTTACATGGAGCGAAACTCTTCTAATGGAGCTACTCTATTCTCGTCCTGATATTAGCCCCGAGAATATTGCAGCTCGTGCTAATGCAATCATGTCTCGCAAAGGAGATGGAAGGAAGCATGCTCTGGACGAGATAATTTTGAGTATCATGAGTGGAAGTGCAGGCCAAGTCGTTGAGACAATGTTCAGTTTGTGTGGCGGTTCCAGCGGAGCAGCTTTGCCTGCAACAGTGACTTCACTGTTGTGCAATCTATTGATTGATGCTGGTTGTATATCTTCGGCAGAGGCAAGTTCATCATCATCGGTGAACATCCAAACTGAACTGCTCATTCTAGCCGCAGAGGCAATCTTATCATCGTTCTCCGTACAAGAGCAATCAAATGTAGGAGTACGAGCTGCAGTTCGTCTTTTGTTGCCCCATGCCCCCCCAAAACGAATCGAAGGAAAGGTTGTCTACGAACCACGTATTTCTGCCACTATTGCCGTGGCAATATCTCATCGATTACCAGATTCAGATGCCGAGGCTCGTGATCTTCTTCATTTGTGCGAGGAGGCCATTCGGCTTGGATCTGTACGCATTGCTGATGCGTGCGAATCGTTAGCATTCAGCCGTGCGTCCTTTCACAGATCAAAGGGTCATTTGCATCGGGAAGTTTATTGGCTTTTGCGTGGGATGGAAATCCTATCCAATGAATTACCAACTCAATTCCAGCGTAAGCTTGGATTTGCCTGCAGGCGTCACTTTGATGCATTGTGTGAGAATTCGGCAAATGATTTGATATCGATGCTAGCATCAACAACGTATGATATGAATGAAGAAAGTAAACTTGAAGAAGAGGCCTTTGTGTCTGTTTTGCAATCAGCACGGAAAGTCCTGGAAGCAGTGGTGTTAGATGAAGACATGGCGTCGTTATTGAAGGGCCATATTCAGGCGAACTTACTCAAATATGTCGTTGATATTGCATTGGCCGATGCACTGGGGGATACTACGAAGATGGCTTCTAACATTGTTCGTTGCTTGGAAGAGCGTTGTTTGCCAGGAGAAGAATACGGCGGTGTCGTATCTACACTAGCAAATCCAAAAATGTATGCCAAGTTACTCCACATCTCTGTTGCCATCCTTCACAAGGAAGAATCATTATTCAATGGCACGATGGAGTCAACAAAGTGTGCTTTCTCCGTTCATGGGATGCACATTCTCATGGCTAGGTTGACTCAGGTGTTGTCATGGGAAGGGATCATTACTTCGTCATCTGCAATTCCGAAGACACCGACCAAAGAGCGAAAGGAATATTTCCAAGCCATGCGCTTGACTTTGTGCAAAGGTCTCATGAGAGCATTTGCTTCAGCCCAGACGAATTCAAACACGGAAAAAGATGGTAAGGGAGGGCGTGTCGAGCAATCACTTGAGGATGAAGTCGAGCTCATGCTGAGCCCATGCATCTAACAACCTATTTCTAGTTCTTCATTTTTATCCTATACAATAAACGTACGTTATCAATCAACGCATCAACTCTACATTATTAAAAAATCAGGAGGAGAGTCTGTCAATTTCCTTCTTTGCTTTGGTAGCAAATGATGGATCTGCCTTTGCCAACTCTCTTAGCGCTACGATCGCACTATCAAAACTTCCCTTCTGCTCTTCAGCATGTGCAAGTATACGCCATACCTTCCCCTCTGAAGGTAATATCTTGGAAGCCAATCTTGCATCTTCGATTGCTCCATCAACATTATTTGTATCTAGCCTCGCATCAGCTCGTATTATGAGTGCGTGATACATGGCATAGGATATCAAAAGCACTGAATTGGCATTCTTTGATAAATCTGTAATAACCGAGGTCATCAATTCCTCCTTCTTCGCGGAAGATGGTGTATGCTCAGCCTGGTGTATATTAGATGCAGCCACAAGTAGTTCTATCGGGTACTCGACTTCCGGTGTCGCAACATCCAACACGGCTGATGCGTCAAGAGCATCCTTGATATTGTAGTACATCTTTTCCTCACTGCCATTCTTGACTACGCATACATTTGGACCCTTGCCACATTGTGAAAGACACCCCGTGCTCTCGATAATCAGTTGGTTGTTATCGGAGGGAACAAGATCCCGGAAGGTATTGAGCAAATTGTCGCCGCCTCCCTTTTTACAGCAGTCTTTGTTGTGGCAAATTTTGATGTGCGTCTTTTGCTGAGAGGTGCCAAACGATGATACTGAGGGAGATAGAAGCAGCACTAGCAGCGGAGGGAGTAACATCGTGGCAGAGTTGATCTTCATAGGAGGCTAAAATCTCATCTTGGAGGAAGGAGGAATGTTCATGTTGTGATGGCGTAGAACTATGAAATTATTCCTACGTAGAGCTACAATGCATACTCCCAAAAGATTCTCTTCCTCCTCCAACACAATAAGTCCTCCTCCAAGAAGTGAAAGTACCGTTCTATCATCGCCCCAGCCAACCAACGCAATGCCATCTCTCAGCCAAGACGACAACAAAGAGCAATTGTCCACCACCAGCGGCGAAGCTCACGCCGCAGCCAACATGACGGAAGACGGCGGCGATGGCAATACTCACCACTCCTCGGTCGCGCTCTCCAAAGACGATGTCTGTGAATTTTCTTCTCCCGATGTCACTAACGTCAACAACAAGTCAACGGTGGATGGTATTGATGAAACGAATGTCAAATCGGATGAAGAATTGAGTGATAGGGAGGCCAAAGAGGCGGAGGAGGAAACAAGGGGCGCTCGTCGTGCTACCACGAAAAGGAGCAGTAGCACGAATGAAAAGAATGATATTATTCTCTCTTCCAAAGCATTGTCCACTAAATCCGACAACGGCACTGTAGAAAAGGGACACGGGGTGGATGCTACGGTGGATGATTATCTGGTAGAGGAGAACGGTGAAAGTCATGATCATGACGCCTGCGCATTGGCCACGGGCAAATCGAATGAATCTGCGTTCCAGGTCGTTGAAACGGAAAATGACAATCACCATCGCCAGCAGCACAACCATTTATTCCTGTCCTCGTCAACTCAATCCAATGGGACATTTAATCGAAGTTCAAGGAATGAAAAGCAGGATGAATATGTCAAAAAAGGTGCACGCGTGAAAGCAATGTTGGCATCTGCGCTACAAGCAGTGGCCGATGGGCTTGCCACCCGTGCTGGAAATTCTACAACAGCAGACAGAAACGGCGATAATGAAGATGAAGTGGACGCAGAGGGAAAATCCAAAAAGGCACATGCTGACTTTGGCCATGTTCAAGATTTGGCACAGAAGAAGTCGGAGGAGTGTATCACTCTCAAACGTGTAAGTTCATGTTCGTATGAATTGTCTGTAGTCATATTAGCTTTCCAACTCCACTCATTGCACTCATAATTATCATCCACATGTATACACAGAAACTCGAAGAATGTCAGCTGCAGATTCAATGTCTCCACAACGAATGTTCCGCCTCGGAACGGAATGCCAGTCAAACTCAATCAAAGATCGATCGAACACTCGAAGCACTCAAGATTGCCGGTGCAAATGCTGCCAACGCTCGTGCCGAAGCCGATGCGGCCAATGCACGTGTCGAATCACTCAATGGACAGTTGAATGATATGCAAGCAGTCATTGAGGACACCAAGAACTGTATGGAGATTGTGCGGAGGGAGCATGATGAAGTTTCTCACGCAGCTCGTTCTGTGGAGGGTCGATTGATTCAAGTGGAGTCGGAATTGACGAGGGCTGCAAAGGTGAAGAGGGATGCTGAAGAAGAACGTGATGTGTTGAAACTACGTGCTGAAAAATCGGAGAAGCTTGCGAGCGTGCTCCAAGACAAGGTGAATGATTACCAGGATGAAATTCGACACTTGAAAAGGGATATGGTTGAGATGGACGAGCTAGAAAAGATGAGATCTGATCGTACCCAGCGTATTGAATCAGAACTCCAAAATGCTCGAGTGGGATTGATGGAAGCAACGTCGGCAGCAGCTGAAGCAGAATCCACCGTTACGTCTCTCCGCAGTGTCATTGAAGAATTGCGCCGTGACAATGAATCGCTTCACGTCCAAATTGACGAAAGTCGAAATGCCATCTCGAAAGACCGTGCAAAGCAAAATGAGATTCTGACGTTAGCTGAGAAAGAGGCCCAAAAATGGAGATTGAAATTTGAGGAAAGTGACGAAGAGAATCGCAAGTTGAGAATGGATAAAGCTACCGCGGATAAACAAGTAGATCAGCTGAAAAGTCGTCTCACCAACTTGGAACGCAGAATCAACGACTCAAACAAACAAGGACACTTGAAATCAGGAGTAACATCAGCTACGACCAAGATTTCTGCGGCCTCGGAGAAGAATGTTGTCGTGACTCCAAAGAATGCATCTGATCTTGGAGTTATCAACGCATTTGGATCGAAGGACATTTCCTCCTCTGCGACTGAAACCGAAGAAGGAAACAAGCGCAAGTATGTGGCAGAGCTTCCAAGGAGAGAACAGCCGAAGAATCCTCCTGAGTCCTACTCTCGTCAACTTACATACTCTTCCACCAAATCTCGCCAGGAAAAGGAAAACGATTGTAACAAGAGTGACTCATTGTCAAGAGAGAACAAGCGTCCTAAGAAGGTGCAGTCTAACATTTGTTGTCTATGCAACCGTGAGGGTGGGATGATCTTGCGCTGCCAATGCGACAAGGTTAACTGTGAGACACGTGCTCACCCAATGTGCATCGGAAAGTTCCGTCTTGGTAAAGCGGACTCGGCCAAAACAATCTTGTGTAGTAATGCTTGAGTGACGAGAATTACTGAATATGTCGCTATGCTGATTTGCAGCTATATCTGAGCTCTTTTTGTATGTAAAGGTTCATAGTAAAATAATCTATCGAGTAGACCTTGGTCTGAATTCTTTGACAAAGATTTAGCATCAGGTTTATATCTGCCGAGAGAGTTAGGAGCATAATTAGCATCAACTCATTTGGCAAGGTTGATACAAAAGTGCTTCAGAAAGGAACTTCGCTTTTTGCGTCAATTTCAATGTTCAATCACTCATTCAGCCCGAACTGTGTGATCATCCCATATTCTTGTTCTTCCAGAGCTGTGTTGATGAGTAGCGCAGTGACTAAGGGCGACGAAATGTGCAACACTTATCACAGCGACCGAGATGTTGTAAAGAGGAAGTGGGGCATTGAATAAGTCAGATCTCAGAAAGTATTTCAATTCCATAAAAATAAGTGCAATTCCATTAGGTGCTGGTAGCTTATCCACAGACAGTGCTACATCACACCTTTTTGAGGAGGAAGGAATAGATTGTATTCTGACATTCTTTGCAAATATTGTGACCTTTCAATGATCAAATCCAAGCAACCTACTAAGTACATATCCAATTGAACTCGCTTTGTTTCTCTACTGGTATCTACTGCACATCCTTTCCATATTTTCACATTCAAATACCACTGGTCCATACATCAGCAATGTATCAATTGAACGTAAGTACAAATTAATTCAATTCAATTGGTAGTGCGATCGTCGGTTCGGCGAAAGAGAAAGACTATCTACCCCATGCTTCCACAGAAAGATGAGCATCCACAGGCAGCAGACCGGACTTCCCAACAAACAGCACCCCAAACACCACAGAGATCCATGTATCCAATTGTCTTCGCTCTTGAATACAATTCCACAGAAACAAAGACATGCACCGTAGTAATCAATAACAGTTGCTATTAACCAATTTGAGTTCCATTCAAGTGAATCTGACTGGAAAGGAAATAGGGGAAATGCTGACGCAGTCTTGGCAATGGTGGTTGCCGTTACGATGAACAGAATTGTATAGAAGCCAATGTATAGCCATGTCGGACACGATCTACCGCTGCTGTTGGAATTGTTGATGCCCGTTGTGTTCACCATCGTCATCGTCACACTCTCTAGATTAGAGATTACATACTTCTGTCCAAGCTTCGACTCCCAAGTCGGAGCTAGAGTTATACCGGAAAAATGAAGCAAA
>JALLBH010000602.1:0-25043 GCA_036940005.1 Skeletonema menzelii
AAAAATTTCATCTCATCTCAACCGGACAGACTGGTCCCAACAGGACAGACTAGTTCTGTCATTTTGATAAGTATTTGTTTTTCTTTTTGTTGACACCTCAAGGAACATTGACGGCCGCACATTGTGACGGCTACCTGACGGCTACGTACAGGAATAGTACAAACATATCCAACTTCAATATGGAGGAGGAGGCTACTGGGACCACCGCACTCTGAACAGCTGCGCCAATCATAGTAG
Organism: Skeletonema menzelii; assembly: GCA_036940005.1. NCBI lineage: Eukaryota > Bacillariophyta > Thalassiosirophyceae > Thalassiosirales > Thalassiosiraceae > Skeletonema > Skeletonema menzelii. The sequence goes on from JALLBH010000602.1 coordinate 238, forward strand.
GAGTGCACAGGCAACAAATGCTCCACAAAAGACGCTGGATCCACATCACAACTGCACAGAGAAGACGCTTCAAACTAAGTGGTACCATAGCATGTAGCATCCGCCTCATTAATTTGAAAAGATTATCATCAGACTGTTGTTTTGAAGCCAGAGTATTCCTCCCCACATCTACGATGAACAACAAACCATCAATTGACCTTCGCTACAGCCAGAGGCGCGGCATCAACTCAATCCCCACCGATACCGATTCAACAGATTCCGCCCCGATCCCTTTGCCCCGGTCGCATCTCCACCGAACACGTTCTGAAGTTGCCCTGGAGGCAGCCAATGAGTTGGCAGAATGGCGTGAGAATCGAATGTACCATCGATTGCTCACAGGAATGATCCGCCGAAGTCAGGAGAAGGGCCTTGACCAGAACCCGAAGATCATACGATCGCTGGAGAACCTTATCCAGATTCAGGCAAGTCCGATATCATCGCTTGACACGTCAAGCAAACAGAATGAAGAATGGGGCATAATAAGCTGTAGCCCCAACGACGAGAACGAGAACCAAGAAGCAAGGAACTCACAAGAGCCGTACATGGCATCATCAATGAAGTCGTCATCTGCTTCGAGCTGGAGCTCCGCCATGAGTGGCGGAATGAGTAGCCCAAGTTTATCAAGACGGCCATCTCGTATTCGCCTTTCACTGACACCTTTGCGGGAATCCCTCAAGTATTCCTTCAAAGACGAAGGCATATTTGACCTAGAACTGTAAAGCGTGAGGGTAACCCTTTAGGAAAAGACCGTAGCCGGTCCATTTCACTCCTAATAATATAACAAAATTTATTTCCCATACATGGATGGCTACTATCTGGTTTGAACAGCTTTTGTCAAAGTAAAATGAGAAGAATCAAGCCAGATTATATTATCCACACGTTCACAAAAGAGCTCTTCGCAGTTAAGTGTGTCAGAGCACTCCTCCACCCTTAGCCTTAGGCTTATGATGTTGAACACGCACTTTTGAATACTGAATATTGGCCGGCATCGTCAGCAAGATAATATCCATGATGAGACAGATGAATACCAGCGCCACAAACATTTGGAAGCTCCTCATGTTCTTTTTGCCAATAGCTGTTCCAGTCCAAGGACATCTGTAGATGATAATATATCGATGTTGCGTTAGCATAACAATAAAACAACATGAAATGATGCCAATCAAACCATTTTCAACACTCACGTATGATCAAACTCTTCCACAATCACGGCAGTGTCCGGATCATAACTCGAGTTACGTGGCCGATACGACTGAGCCTGTTCACTCCACCTCCAAGGTCCACCCTCAGTGCCCCAACGAAACCCAACTCTTCTCCTTGGCATATCTTCCTCTTCATCATTCTCATTCTCAGGAGGGTCTCTATGTCTAGTTAGTATCCCAGGATCACGAAACCCCGTATTGAATAGCGCCCTGATGAGTAGTATCGTGAGGACAGCCCAACCCAGCTTGACATACCACGCCCGATACGGCAGACCAACAAATAATGTAAATCCACTCACACCAAAGATTAATGGGTACGTAATACCAAGGAGCATTGGCCAGAATGGACCAACGATAAATTGAATTTCACGCTTTCGCACCATCCGTTTTGCTTTTGACGTCTCTGCCGATTCAGTAATTTTGTTTCCATCAGAATCAGTTTTGTTTCGATTGCGCAACGCCTCTTCATCATTATTTACAAACTCTTCATCCTCCCCACCATCATCATCATCGTCTACCTCCACCATAACATATCTCGATTTCAACACAGCCATATTCCCAATCCTATCCGCGCCCAATCTTGAACAAACCACCGCAGACAAATAAATACACCCACAACCAGGATCCATTTCTTCTTGAAACATTTGATCCAATTCGACCGAGCCAGCGGGACAGCAACAGCAGCACCCGGCACGACCTTCACGATTGTATTTTTCGAGTTCATCTGCCCATGTTGGTTCGACGAGACCTGCAGCATATTCACTTTCTTTCCAGTGGCGGAGTTTGGTTTGATGCTTTTCTTGGCGGTATTTTGCAGTTAGGGAGAGCGTGGTATTGTCGTTATTAGTTGTTTCATCGGCGTCATCATCAGTATGACTTGCAATTTCAAGAGGCAATTTAGTGTCATTTGCATTGATTTGTCCATAGCGGCCGGATTTGGTGGAGGTGCCGACCTTTGAGTCAAAATCATTTTCGAATGTCATTGTGGGGTTGACTTTTTTTGTTGGACGACGTTTTGTGGCCATACTAGTTTGAAAGCGAGGTCACCGAGAGTAATATTTTTTGTCCACGCAGCCACTACTTAATAGCAACAATAGTAGGACCAATCTATTTTTTATTGCTGACTGCTAATGCTAGAGGCCAAATCCCCTGCACATATTATGTCTATGGGCGCAGCGGCTTTGTTGTTTGGATTTTGGATTTTCCACTTCTTATCAATGTAGCACGAAGCTCGAAGCGAAGAGAAGAGGGACGAATCTTTTCCTGCCTTTTCTTCTCCCCTCTCCCTTCTTCTCTAATGACAGAAGTGAATCTCCGCAGCAGGAAATACGGACTATTTTTTTGCCCTGATTTTCATATGGTATTAGGTGGGTCTTTGGAAGGGAATAAACTTGAACTTCTATCTGCTAGTCCCTCTCTAGAGAGGTAAGTACTATGTATGGAAAACACCGCGATTTACAGGCGACTACCTACTTAAGTATGCATGAATGCTCGTTGGGACGAATCAGTCAACTCCTCAAAGGAACAGACATGACATCTTACGGACTTTCACGTGTGCATAAAGGATTTCCCCTTCAAGTTCAGAGGTATCGCGGTTCTCCGCAACTCCTTGACCCCACATCCTCACATCTACGATGAACACATTTATGTTGAACAAACCAACAAATAATGACTGTCGCGCCAGTCAGATGCGTGGCAGCTCAATCTCAACCGACAGTTCAACCGATTCCGCCCCGATCCCTTTCCCCCTGTCGCATCTCCACCGAACCCGTTCTGAAGTTGCCCTGGAGGCAGCCAATGAGTTAGCAGAATGGCGTGAGAATCGAATGTACCACCGATTGCTCACAGGAATGATCCGCCGAAGTCAGGAGAAGGGCCTTGACCAGAACCCGAAGATCATACGATCGCTGGAGAACCTTATCCAGATTCAGGCAAGTCCGATATCATCGCTTGACACGTCAAGCAAACAGAATGAAGAATGGGGCATAATAAGCTGTAGCCCCAACGACGAGAACGAGAACCAAGAAGCAAGGAACTCACAAGAGCCGTACATGGCATCATCAATGAAGTCGTCATCTGCTTCGAGCTGGAGCTCCGCCATGAGTGGCGGAATGAGTAGCCCAAGTTTATCAAGACGGCCATCTCGTATTCGCCTTTCACTGACACCTTTGCGGGAATCACTGAAGTATTCCTTCAAAGAAGAAGGCATATTTGACCTAGAACTGTAAAGGGTGAGGGTAACCCTTTAGGAAAAGACCGTAGCCTGTCCATTTTAATATAATACGTACTTACATGGTATCAACAAAATCATGCTTGAAATCACTCTTGATGCTGCCAATAATTCTGTCTTATGTGGAAGAGTTATGTTCATGTACATTTCTCATGCCTCTACATATTTGCTGATGCTAGTGTTTTGTGCCCAATAGGGAATGCGTCGCTTGTGCTTGCCGATTGCCTAAGAGTTTGGTGTACACAACACACAACTGCTTTGCTACCTATGCCTAGTCACGCTTTGTCAATGTACAACATCAGATCAGTAGCAACAAAGTTCTCAAGTGAGCCCAATTTGACGCGAATTTTGAAGGTTCCGCAAGAGCATGAGCAACAACAGCATTGAAGCAACTCAATCAATAGAATATGTAACATTTTCGTCGAGTCCTGTGGCTCTTGGATGGACTGAACCTCTAGAAAGAGAGCAAAGCTACCGCAGAAGACACTCCTCGTTCATTATTTTGAAACAACTAAAATCTAGATGAATAAATCTACGTCACAATTGTCTGCGAGAGGGAAGAGATTGTTCTGACCGACCTTTGTTGCTTTCCTCCAAGCTTCCCTAAATGCATCATAAAAAGGCTGCTGATTTTCATTCGGGTAGCTTCCACCAAGGTATTCCTCAAAGGCATCGAATGCTTCTGACCTTGGATGGTTGGCTGGTATCCGAGGGCATCTTCTACTCAAACCAGTGCAGCGAGTACCAGTGCAGCACGGCATGTTTTCATCGATCAACATTACGAGACATAGATCTGTATTGAGCATCACTCTGTCACCTCCATTTCCTGTCGTCCAATCTTCCCTTGGAGTCCCAATGTTTTGTGGATGCCATGAATTCAAAAAGACTTCTTCGTAATAAGTTTTGTCGAACGACATCGCTTCGATGTTGCTTGGAACCCAGGTTCCATGGTGACCAGAAAAGCCAGTATCACCTCTTCCAAGAGTATGGGCGCCCATTAGAGCGGTGGCATCTGTCCAAGTTAAGCCCATTCTTGTCAGGAAGACATCTTCTGTCTGAGAGCAACCACGCGGAGAAGGAATACGATCGCCTTGTCCACCACACGAGTTTGCATCGACTCTGCCCCATTCAAATGTATCCCTCAGGTCAAGTCCATTATTAACTGAAGTCTGTCTAATTACCGCGTTAGCGGACGCAATCCAAAAGTCTGCCCTCGAAATTTGATGCTCAGAATACTTGGTTAGATATAAATTGGTGAGCAAGCATCCGTCACACCATAAGTCGTCAGGCAAACCAGCGTTTGCAGGATGGAATGGGTCAAAACAACCATCCGGGCCCATCGGATTATTTGCATCATTTCTGTCAAAATCCATAAAGTCATGCGCAACAAGCCGCACAATGCCACCGAGGAAATGAGCCTTCGTTTTGTCATCTGATATTCCGTTCTTCAAAAGCTCAATGTCTCTGTCAATTTCATCATAAATACTATTTGTGATACAACCCTTCCTTTGCTGCGGAGTTGGTCGAACTGACGGTTTCTGCGTAGGATTGGCCTCATTAATTAAAAACTCTGAAATGTTAAGCGGTGGTTGCATTGTCGAAGTGGCTGTAGGCGGAGTTGAAGACAACTCAGTAACGTTAGGTACAGGTTGCATTGATGACTTTAAAGTAGGACTAGCAGTTGAAGGTTGCGATGTAGGAATGGCTGTGGGATCAGCGGTCGTTGGTTGCATCGTCGGGCTTGATGTGGGAGGAGAAGTTGATAACGTGGAATTGGAGGTAGTTGGCGTAGCGGTAGTTGGCTTGAAGGTGGTTGGATTAGCTGTAGACGGCAGTGGCGTAGCATTAGCTGTAGGCTTGGAAGAAGGGTTGTGGGTTATCATTGGTATAAGCGATGTCAGTGAAGTGTCTGTCTCTTTATTCGGTGCTTCTTCTTGTAGCGTGCCAACATAATTGTCGATTGCATTTTGGAGCCATTGGTATTGGGAAGATGGTGCGGAAGGATCGAATGAGGGTTGTATGGAAGGTGGCTCTTGAATATTGCTTGGGTAACTTGGTATTGATACTCCTTCGTCATTCTCTGTCATTGTTGCCGTTGATGACGAAGATGATGATAATGACTCTTCTGTCATACCTCGATTCACGGAAGTTACAACAACAGCAGCAATTATTGCTATCGCTGCAATGCAGGCAACCAACATTAAAGCTCTGTAACGTCTGGTTGGGGGTTGATCTTCTGGGTAGGCCTCTTCTATCATGTCGTCAATATTGACAGGAAAACGCGCCATTTCCTCATCGTTCTCTGTAGGAGAATCTTTGTCTCTATCCAACGACAATAGCTCTCTTTCGGGTCTTGTTGTGTTGGATTCATGTGACGACTCGTCGTTTACAGCAATATCATCAGAATCATTTCTTGCATCATTGCAGCATGTATCTTTCTCGTCCTTTTTGTCTGTTTGAACATGTTGCATGTTGTCTGCCTTGACATCCACAGGTTCATCTGGTGAACTCAAAGAGTAATCTTCTGTTGCATCACTATCATCATCAGGACCGGGAGTAGGTATGCCATCTTCCGTCGACTCATCAGGTGGAATCACATCATTGTCACCAATCAAAACTGGCTCTTCACCCACATCAGCGCTGTGAATATCCTCGGTGTCATCACGAGATGGCTCGATGTCAGCGTTCGCATTAAACTGATCTCCCACATGTAATTCAGTTGTTTGATCCTCAGCTGCTGGTTCATCATCCACCATGACAGCAGTAGACTTAATGACATTATTGTCAACGTTATGGTTTTCTTCACGAGATTCCTTTGTTGCTTCTAGTTCATCACACACGAAATTATTATCCTTATCATTACTCGATGATGGTACATCATGTTCCGAAACTCCAACAACGTCTTCATCATCTGCGGTAACAACGCCGCCGCTCTCAGTAGTATCTTGGGCCATTTCACTCATAGGGAGCTTATCTTCATCTCATCACCTGAATTCAACCATAGACCACCCTGCAAAAGGAGGCAAACAGCATCACACAAATACCTACTTAATACCTCTCTCAGCCTCTCATTATTACTTGCGTTTTTCCCGCTCAATTGAAATGGCATACTTCAAATCTTTTGAAGACTTCATGTACGAATTCCCACATAGCTTGCCTTCTTATGTGTGTCCTTTCCAGATGCCGTCTCTTTGGCAATGTCAAGACCAACGACCAAGGCCAAAATTGGCATGTACAATGAAACTCACAGGCACTTCTATCCCAGACTTCGCTTTCCAAGGCTCGTCCTATGTGATTATCATGGCGCTTCTCTGGCGCAATCAGATCTTATAACTACTTCCAATGCTTTACCATAAAATCAGATTGAAATAACCATGCGTGTAATCAACAAGGTTGTATTGATTGGTGGAGTAGCCTACGCCTACGCACATCCCGACCTGTCGAATAATGCTACAGGTGTCGACACTGATGCTGCCGCGACACCCTGTCCATATTCAGATGTCTGGTTTGATTTTGAATCTACTGAGGAGAATGACAACGGCGGGCTAGATGATACTGAAGGTGCCCAGCAAGGAGCCATCGAGCAGCGTTCTTCTTCAGTTCTCAAAGGAAGCGCGAGTAACAATACCGTATCCACAATGGAGCTACGACGAAACAACACACCAGTAAAGAAGAAGAGAACATTCAGGAGGAATGGCAACAAGAAGAAGCAGTCGTCGGCAGGTAGTAGTCCTAACATTTACTTGCCCAATGCAGATCCAAGTACAGGCACTCAGGCAAGTAGGAATCAAGACCAAATTGTTGAAAAGGAGGTTAGAAATGGCAAGTGTTTCACGACAGCTATGTACAATGCTATTGACGCTGACGTCATGAGGATTAAGAATAACATCAGTGACATCAAACAACGTGGAAGTTTCCTCGGCGGACTGCTGAGATTGGTTGCCCATGATGCAATGGACTTTGATCCCAACAGGACGCCGCGTATGGGTGCAGACGGTTGTTATGATCCGAATCATCCTAACAACGCAGGTCTTGAAAACGTCTGGTCCAGTGGATCAGCACTAATGCAGGTGTATGACCAAAAGTACTCGCAACTATCCATAGCGGACTTTTGGGTCGCATGTGCAAATGCAGCTATTAGGCAATCGTCAATTGGTCAACAATTGGATATGAAGGACAGTTTTCGTTGGGGTCGAAAAGATGCGGTCTCTTGCAACGGACAAGGTAATCGCCTTCCATCTACACGTGGGTGTAGTCAGACGGAGGATGTTTTCTTGAACCGTATGGGGATGACGTGGGAAGATGCAGTTGCGTTGATGGGAGGTCATACCCTCGGCCATGGCAACCGTGACAACTCCGGTCATCATGGAACATGGGCTCCGAACAACAGTGAGGCGACTGTTTTTGATAAGAAATACTATGAGCAGCTCTTCATGAACAATTGGCGAGTGTCGGGGTTTGGAAATACTCAAGACTGGAGGACGGGTAACCCCGGTAACGATCGAATGATGCTCAACACGGACATTTGCTTGGCATACAATATTGACAGTGGTTTTGCTTGCTGTACCACTGGCAACTTTCAATGCAGGCAGTGCCCCCGTTACACGTCTAATAGCCCTCGAAAGGCAGCTGAAAGAGCAGTCCTCAAAATGTTAGGTGGTGTGCCTGGGAACACCAACAACGATCCTTTCTACGAATCATTCGAAAGGGCATGGAACAAAATGACATCAGTCGGTCAGAGTGATCTCATGCCCTTGTCGACAGAATGTGAATAAAAAGAGCCCCCCTCGAACGAAAGAAGGATGTTGGGTATGAAAAGAGCCCCCCCTATTAGAATGAACGTTACTCTAACACTGCATGTATTCACAATAATCCATTCTCTGGCATTTCTCTCCTTTCTCAATAAATATGAATTGTACGTCCAACAGCACCTCTCTCCTACATGTCGCATCATTTCAGCCTCAAAGAATTGTGGTATCATTGAAAGATTGTAAAAATTCGAGTGTGCACGCAACATCCGTAACACAAAAATGACTAGATAAAAACTGTAAATATTGCCATCCAACCTAATCTCTCACTGTCATTACAAGCATCCCCCCAATTGTTGCAATACACAATCAATCTGATCTTCATCTTCTAATTCCAACATTTTGGGTGAATCGGTTTCTGAGATCCTTTCACCATCAAGCAAGAAGCGAAGTGCAGCTACATCTACTCCCTTACGACTAGCGTAGGCTTCAAACACCTTTTGGATATAAATGTGATGTAATTTGTTGAGGATATTTTGTTCATTTGTCATGTCATTTTTTACTGCTAATAATGATGCATAGAATGTCATTCACTCACCTTCTTCATTTTTGTTGACTTTTTGATCTTGAACATGGTCTCCTCCCCAGTCTGATCCTTCACCCGAATTGTAATAGGCGCATCCTCCGACTTGGCATCCCCAGCGCCTTCCTCGTCACTACCACCACCCACTTGTTGCAAGAAACAATCGATCTGATCATTGTCTTCCAACTCCAAAGAGTCAGGCGTGGCATCGAATTCGACGGCTTCTCCATCGAGCATGAAACGCATGGAGTTTACGTCGATGCCCTTTTTTCCGGCGTAGGCACTGTTGCGCCGCATAGCAGGGTGTGGAGGTAAGATGTATGTATATGTGCATGACACAACGAGTGTACAGGTTAGCACGTGAAAATTAAACAATACAAGCAAATGATGATTCACACCACAACATTTTTAGCGCAGGCAACCAGAGGAGTATGAATTTCAACGATATCCAAACACTGCATCAACACATCTTTTTTCGCGTCATTGCCGACAGGTAGGTGCATCTAATTACTCACTTGAAAACTTTGGCCATCTTTGTCGACTTTTTAACCTTGAACATTGTCTCCTCGCCATTTTGATCCTTGACGCGGATAGTGATGGGCTCGGAACCCCCCTCTGGCTTCTTATCTTCGGTGTCGGACATTGTGTTATTATTATAGGTCTCTATCAACGATGGTATTGTTCGATGGAAGGTAGATGGTGCTACGCGGCGTTTCGATTGAAATCTTAGGCTCTTTATTATTTGTGCGGGCGGCGGTGGATAATTGGAGAAGTGGAAAAGGAAGAAGAGGGTGTTGTTGTGTCAAGCGCTGTTAACTTTCAACACCGTAATTGACACAATGCACTCACAATGCAGTTGGTCGCCAGAAGCCAAGGAAACCAAGCTGATGATCATTCATGGTAGTACTCATAGCAAGGGCCGGGTTAACAACTTTATTTTAACTATCTGCCTCAGCCATATACCAAAGAAAGGGTTCCAGCACCATGCTTGGCAAACTCCTTCTTCACTTCATTCATATTGGTCACCATTCCAGTGACACATTCCACAAACCCTACTTCAATGAAAGGCAGTCCATGCTTCTCACATAGACGACGAATATAAGGAGTTGTTATAGGAAAGTATTCTCTCGATATAGTAGGGAATAAATGATGAGAATAGTGAAAATTCAATCCACCGTAGAACCATCGAAACCAAACGGGAGTGTCAAAGTCTTGTGTACACAGTATCTGCCATACGCAAAAGTTACCCTCCGAGGCTGACTGGATGTTATTCCAAGGCTTGATATGGTGGTTGCCAAGCAATTGTAAAGACAAGACGGCAAATTGACAAGCAGCCGCCATGTAAACTCGTATCGGCGTGTTTGTTTGAGACAAGACAGCATAATGAAGAAGGACATGAAACACGTTACCAAGGATTGTCCAGGGCCGAAACTTTCGTTCGGTCAGTGTCGAGTCAACCACGATACCGATTCGACCTGCGAAGAAGATGATAGGAATGAATAGTATATGTTGGAAGTTGGCAAGGAAGTGGATCATTTCTTGGCCGTAGAATGGGATGAGGTTTGCGTTTTGGACCCAAATATCTTCTTTCATCTGATGATACCAAAGTGCCGTGGTAGTGTAATCAGTACAAGGGCAAATAGTGAGATATATCTTCAATAACGAAAGAAAAGAATAGAAGCAGCACATTTATCATCCCACAATTTACTCTTACCTGAGGATCTTTGAACCCATTCTCATCAAATGCATTCAACATGGCATGATGTTCCCTATGCTCCTCCCTCCACCACGCTCCATTCACCCCCAGAAATACTGTTCCATACAGCCATCCCAAAATATCATTGATAAGCTCATTTCCAATGAGGTTGTGGTGTTCGGCATCATGCATTAGGAATCCACTTTGATGCCAAAATAGCCCCAGAAAGATTCCGGGTAAGATGTAGGATAAAGGTGTTGTAGCAATGATTGATGATAATGACGAAGATTGCTGTTCATCAGAAGATGATGCCAACTTCATACACAATAAGGACAAGAATAAGAACATCAACACCAACACCGTCTTTTGAACAAGCCAAAATAATGTGGGTTTGGTATACCCCGCTTTCATAAAGTCCACATATAAATCAGCAGCATCCTTTTCAAATGCCTCTTGGTTGAAAAGCTTTCTTTTGAAGAAATCTGCAGCATGTGACCTTGTCATGACTCCCTCTTCATACTCATCAAACATTTCTTGACACACATCCATTCGTCGTTGAAACAACTCCTCCATTTCTTCCTCCGTAGCTCCCCTCACAGGCTTGCGATACTTCATAATCTGCGATGGATTACGATGCATAACATGAAATACATGGGTTATATCCGTCCCTAGATATTGCTCTAACAGCTCCGATCCACCAGGATGATGTGCAATAAATTTGGATACATTGTACCATTGTTTGTTATAGAGGACTAGACCTTGGGCGCGTGCCTTTTCTCTTGTGGGGCATTTTTTGGTAATGGGTCTGTGAAGAGTGTTGGGGCAAGCAGCCGCTGTAGAAGAAGAAGCAGCCGATGACGATGATTGCTGTGATTTATTGTCGTCATATTCATCATCGCTACCACTGTCATCGGAAGGATCTTCTGTTTGTAACGATTGAATATCTGCATCTTTAACGCTACGCTCATCGTCGGCAAAATTTCCACCGCTGCTGTTACCGCCATAGGCCCAGCAGACGAGAAGAGTGACGCAGCATAGTAGAATTGATGCTGCAATCTCGAAACTATGATCAATTGAGATAAATTGACTGTAATCCATTAATATTGAGGTCACAACGTTGCTGCCGCCGCCACCGCCAGCATTGGTCATAATAATATTGTTGCGTCAATAGTCAACGCTGCGCTGCTGACCTCTTCTTCTCTCCTATGAAGTGGTCGTCTTGGGAGTATTTTGGATGAAGGATGCGATTATATCAACACAATACAATAATAACAATGCAATCGATGCTGCTGCTGGCTTCTAGGGTAAAACTCAGAAGCAATAATGGGAGCAGATTGTGAGCGCCGAAATCGCGCCAGCGCAGGCAGTTCTTGTTTGCCCGTTGCTGCGATACACACGAGTCGGAGTCGAACTTGACGACATGCAAACTTTATCTACTTACTTTAAGACGCATTCTTCTCGCTTCATCCTCTGGTGTAACCTTCAGACTTCAGTGGATGAGTATTCTACTCCAGTGGTTATAAGTAGTAGGTAAGTAGTAAGGAACAAAGTGTGTAAAGGAAATAGTGGATAATATATGTCGTCCCTCGCTAGAGAAACAATTTATAGTGGAAAGTCGAGAGGGTAGCATTGCACAGGCACAGACACAGACGCAGATGCTTCTGGATGAATGGTAAAACCAAGCTCTATAGTGTAAAGGAACGATAGGTCAATTTCTGAATTAGATAGTTACGTATACCTACAAACACTAACGAAGCATCAAGACAAAGTTGAACTCCATTCTCTATCCCTACATCTACATCCACAGAGGATGCTATTTTGCCTCAAGGAGAGTCGTCTAATTTGCGCCTCTTTCCTTTGCCTGAAATAGAATAGTTCTTCACTTCCACAGAGAGTGATGCAATCTTATCACTATCAGTGCTTGCACATGCAGAAGCATGCTTATTTGGTTCCTTGGGAGCATTGCAAGCGATGCATCGAACTACGCTTATGTCGTTCTTTACGACACAGACACTACACGTCCATTTTTCATCGGCGTTTTGCTGTAATAATGGAAAAAGTGTCAGCTAGAATGAACGATCACAACGACTGAGGAACGGTGACACACTCACCTTGAAGCAATTGCCCCACCCCAGAATTTTGCCGTCGGATGGCTTGGCAGCACCGCATACTTTCCCTCCTAATACATTGTTGCAGAAACTTCCATCATTCGTGTTTGATCCATTGCATTTACCACAGTTCCACTCCGTCTTTTCAAATGCCAATAGAGAGCTGTCCTCCTCCTCCTGACCATCCACATTAACGAGCGAAAGCATATCTGCGCTGTTCACACCTTGAAGTTCATTTTCGGTGAGAGCGATCTTCTTGGTTACCTTCATTGTTGTTCCACGAGCGTTTATCAAGACAAGAAATACCACATTGCCTTCTGTGTCCTTGCTAATAAGCTTTCCTTTGTATCCTTCGTAAGCACCGCACGTAACTTTGTGCGTGAGTTCGCTGAAATTGACATCCTCGCCACGTTTGTACGTGCGACCGGATGTCTTCTTAGTCTTCGTTACTAGCGACGCCTTTGCCACCCTCGGTTTGTGCTTGGGCCTGACGCACTTGGCGGTGTTCTTAGTTCTAACCATAATTGTTTTTAGCTTGATATTGTATTCGACGATGTGCTCGTTGTTGATTCGTTGAGGAAGTCGTTGCGGCGAGGTATAGAGAGGTAGATACGATACCGTACATATAGCGAAATACACAAATAATCTATTTATCTGACCTCTTAAACCGTCAAGAGAGGACGGACACATGCGTAGACTGAACTGGATTGGTAGTCTATGCATGAACATGACATAACTCATATTGGACCGAGCAGTTGTCTTACGCGAGCTGCTCGTCAGCAGCTGGAATCTCAACATCTCCACTGTTATCTGCACTTCCAGCTTCTTCATCAACAGTGCCTCGCTTGGAAACATCACCCTCCTCCTCCTCCTCCTCCTCCTCCTCGCCTTCGACATCCTTATTCGCAAAGTAGGTCGACTTCTGTCCAATCACACTCCAGCGGACATTTCCTTCAATGACAGGTTCCTCCGGATCATCAGGCAAGACTGCGTTCAAGAGAATAGCCAGCACACTCCCGATACAATACCCAGTAGAAAGGAAGATACTTACGGCGTTGCGCAAGCCCTTCAATGTTTCACTACAGTCAGAGCATTCCCAGAACTTCGCAGTGTAAGGCGAAGCTCTCATGTCCAAGAAGGCATACGGCCAAACGGTTACACCGACGCCCACACACATCGACATCACCGAAATGAACCTGATACGGCGGCTCTTGAGGTTCAGTTCACCAAATAGAGTGATACCACTAATCAAGACGTTGCAGAAAAGAAAGATAGTCATTCCTCCGATCACACAGTCCGGAATACTCGTAATAATTCCAGCAACTAATACGGAGAGAGAATAGCGGTGTAATGAGTGAGATAAATACGAAATCAAAAAATGTTAGGATTACGGGCGACTCACTTTTCGAGAATATACCCATAATGATGAGCCAGAAGCCCGTGGCAATACCTGCTCTACGGGAAGCACATTTGGTCATTGCAATCACTCCATTATTCTGCGAAAACGTAGTATTCGGCATGCTCGTGAATAGTGATGCAAGTATAGAGCAAATGGCATCAGCCATAAGGCTACCTTGGATACGACGCTGATGAAGTTGAAGGTAAAGTAAGATGAGACCTTTGCACAACATGAAGAATGAGAAAACAGAGGTCAAAAAGAGAACTAGAGCCTCACCGTATACTCTTTATCACCGGTCTTGAGTTGTGATACTTCGTGAGTAGCCGTAACTGTATCAAGAGGAGTGGCGTCGTTAGCTTCAGAGGTGAATATTACGAACACATGCGTTAAAAGAAACATTGTTAATTACTTACCATCTCCAATGGTCTCAACTGTCGTCACGATATAGGCTGTTTGCAAGAATAGAATCATTAGAAGCTTTCCTTCGACACGAAAACATTGAATGATATCATTTTTCATACTTACCGATCAACATGGGGATGATAGCTGGGCCATATATTCCGATTCCAAACCATTGAGTCCAAAGGAAGTTAACCGCTGGAGCGTCTTCAATTTTAGACGTATCGACATAGGGCAATCCCTCGTAGTTGGACACGCCCGCTACAAAATAGCCAAACAACAAGGCTAAAATAACATTGCAATTCTTCATGAAGGTACTTCCGAACAGCTCAATGACTACAAGAAAAGCAAGAACACTGAAACCAAGTGCGATATATTCAGTGCTTCCGTAGGGTAGTGCAACTTTTGCGCTTCCAGAACAAATAGGGGATGGTACATTCGACACTGGCATGCCAAATCCAACACTGTCTCTCACTTGTACGTGTTCCTTCCAACCCATCTCTGCGCAGACGACTCCTCCACCCCAGTATTTCATGCCAGTTCCTGTCAATGCAATACCAATGAGAGTGACAGACACAGCACAAACAACAGGGGGGAAGACCTTCCTGATGTATTTTCCAGGCATAAGACTGAAACAGATTTCAAGAATAGCACACACCATGGACGTGCCTAGCATTTTACCAAATGCGGCTTCGCCACTAATCCCATCGGCTTTCATAGATGCAATGGCAATCTCATAAATGGGCAAGAAAGTAAAGGATGTTCCCTGTACAGCAGTGAGGATAAGAAGTAAGTATAATCAAACTATGAACAGTAGAAGAGCAAGCAAACACCTGGCAGTACATACCATTACACTCAAGAGTCCACTCCCAATGTAAAGACGCTTTCCAAATATCTTCTTAGTGAAAGGGATTTCGACTTTGACCACATTGATTATTGTACATATGCCACTCGTGATGAGCGCTGCAACGATAAAGTACTGCTGGAGATCCACTTTCGCGAAGGGAAAGCTATCGATGGCGAACTTGGCTACGACGTAAGGAGGAGTGATCAAGCCGCCGACCATGGCGAAAGCGTGCTGAAGACCCATTACGAGAGAAAGCAAGAGCGGAAGTGGTTCTTCGAGAGGGTAAAACCTCATCGGTTGACGATTCTTCTTCCATGGCAGAGATGGCATGCAGAGGGCACCATAATCGTAGCCTAGGAAGACACACAAAAGATAAATGAGCGTCAAGGACACAACATGATACTCACGTCAATGCAACAATGTAGAAACTTTCATAACTTACCCTCGCCCTCGCCGAAGATGAATTGCTTGATACCCATAGTTCAATTTCAATCTCGCAGCTTCAAAATGCTATCAACTGATAGATACAGCTTACAGCGGAAGTGCGCTGATCTTCTCACCATACTGATCTCTCTTTTTGTTCTCATGCCGACAAAAAATTAGGAACTTGCGCCAGCTTCGATCTTGACGATGAGATGTGACATCATGATGTCTGAGATGCCGGCAAAAGCCCTGTACAATCCAGAAAAGATAGGTATCCAGTTTCCGGTGTTGGCTAACTACATACTAAAAACTAAGTAAACCTTTGCTTTGCGACCTATCTGGTCAGAATGTGGTATGATGAAAGTCAAACATTTCCTTATTATATCAAAGAGGCGAGGGTCGAGACAGAGGTGTACTCATTTGCTTGCATTCACCAAATGAAAATGATTAAAATTGCTAGGAGTACAAGTTTACGTAGTGAATTTCATCATAGAAATAGGATCCTGCATGAAATGTCTCATAAAGTTGGTGAACTTTGCTGCAACGATTCTCATCATCATATTCACCTTCAATGCAGCCAACTTCGAGCTTTTCTAATCCAGAGGATTGGTCGGCTGTCAGCTCAAGTGACCGTGCAGAGTCCTCCAAGAAGTAATCCAACCAATCATCATAACCTTCTGCAAACTGCGCTACATCATCATCGAAGGATGGCAGCCAATCATTATCCTCCCACCAACCATTGATTGTAAGACGCCTCACATCACCTGCCAAGCTATTCACAGATGTTACCATGTGATACGTACGAGGATTCACCGAGAAGAGTACCAACGTGTTAAAACTAGGAGGAACGAACGGAAATGTTGTTTCGCTCATCCAATATAGATGGCCACCCCATCCCTGTCGGGATACATACAAGGAACGTTAGTTCATCAAACGAATAAAAATAAAAAAACAATGTTTCATAATCAAAAACTGCACGCACATGCTTCCAATCTTTTGTCAAGTGCCAAACATACGCAACTGTTCTCTGATCAGCCCAATCCGAATGAGGCAAAGAGTGACTTCCCGGTTTATACCACGACGCCGCAGGCCACGTCTCTCCACCACATCGTCTTCCACTCAATTCCGATGCAAATTCCTTTGTCGCAGTACTGTTAAATAACTCAAGAGTAGCATTCATAAGTAGAGTATACTTTTGCAAATCATAAATGTTGTAATGATGACATGAAAAATCATCGTCTTCGTGTGAGTACTCGTGAAGTTCAAAGGCATCTTCTGCAGATAGCAAATCTTGATACATTGCTTCTGCATATTCGGATTGGAATGCATTTTGTATAATGACTGGTTTGCCCGCTCGAAGTTGTAGCTGAATGTTGTGTATTGTTTCGGGGTCTTGGAAGAGATTGGGGTTAAGAAATGATGTGATGCTATCTCCCGTCGTGGGAAAGATAAACGAACTGCTGCCTGTGCCTCTGCTGCCGTCGGAGATTGGATCGATGCTATGATGATCAACACATGTCTTCATTGATCCTACCGGTAATGCCAAAGCCGCTGCAATCATTGATCCGAACAGAGTGCTATGGGTGGCGAGCACAGCCGATGCAATTGAAAGAAGGATTTTTGGATGAAAAAATGATTGATGCACCATGTCATCTTTATTACAATCGTTGGCAATAATATGAATCAAACATATCTGCTACAAACGCATGGAGAGCTATTCTTGCACGAATAATAAGCAAGCATGCAATCAACTAGCAATTAACTGCACCTTAGTAGAAGCTTAGTAGAGTAGGTAGGTAAATAAGTACTTAGGAGTATGTTCATTTCCATCGGCTTGCTGTCGGCATCTTTCTGCTTTCTGGAGTGCCAAAACTTCCCCCCACTCTCTAGAGTTCAAGGAGAGGAATCAGTATGAATTTTAGGCTTACTCCACGTGGGAACCAGTACATCATCAGCGAGCCAATTTTGAAGACCGTTTTTTTCTTTGAAACGATCAGGAACAACTTTCCACAGATAATCACCATGGCGACCGAGAACGCCAACCCTCAAACAGCAGCGGCCGCAGCCCCAGCTGCTGTCAAACCACCGCTCTCCAAAAAGAGTAAGAAGAAGGTATCAATCTCTCCCAAGAAACCAACTGGCTTGTCTTCCCCCCGTCGTCGTGGCGGTAAAAAGGGAGGTCGTCGGAGCAGTTCTCACTTTCAAGCTCCACCTGCAGCCGCCGATAGCGATGCTGACGACGACGATGATGATGATGATGATGATGATGATATTGAATTCACATTGGATGGGGCGACTGATATTGAAGGTGACGAAGAAACAAAAAAGTCCACTATTGCTACTACTACCGCCGCCGCCGCTACAACCAAGAGCACAGCCAAGGCACAACGTCGTCGTCGTCGCTCTTCCGCCCGTTTCCTCCGCCTTTCCAACGGTGGTGCCGCGGATAAAGAACCAGATGATATTGATGATAACAATAATGAAGATGGTAACTACACCTCTTCCGAACATCTGGGTGAAATCTACCGTCAGGCCATTCGAATGAATGCCGAAAATAAAATTAATGCCGGTAATTCCTGGGGGTTGAAATTGATTGAAAATATGGATAAATTCCTCAATGAAGAAAGTGGCGGAGGTGCTGGCGGTAATGATGAGAATTTGACACCCCGTAGTCAACAAGAGGATGAGGAGGGTGCAAGAAATGATCTCAAGGCGGCAAGAAAGATGAAGTCCAAGGATGATAAGGGACGGATTAATTTCACCAAGGCATCGTGTACATTGGATGCATCAGTGAAGATTTATTCGTACCGTGTTGATGATGTTCACTTGTCGAGTTATCGTGTGTTGGCGAATTTGAATAGGACTGATACTAAGAAGGATGAAGAGGAGGATGATAATGGTGCCGTGTTGGATGGTGAAGAGGGGAGTGGACAGAGGGTCAGTAAGAGGAGGACTGGACCTAGGGGACCTACACAGACGATTGAGAATAACAAGGGTGAGTTGTACTGTTTGTTTTTGGATTGATTGATGTCTAATTTGAAATGAATTCATGCATTTTCTAACACATCCTTCATGCATGCCTTTCTTGTCTACACTTACGCCCAGCCAACATCAACATGTCCAAGCTCGATTCAGCCTACGACATTGATCCACTCTTCCACAAGATGTCCAAGGCCTTTGACGAAGGTGGTGCCAAGGGACTTTTGCTTGGAAATCTGGGTGTTGCTCATAACGGATGTCATATTGTCTTTGACTCCAAAGAGAATGAAGATGAGGTGAATGAAACCGAAGTTACTGAAGACGAAGGTAATGACGAGGAGAAGAATGAGGACAGTGATGATGATGATGATGACAACAAGAAGATGGAGGAGTTTGGTATCGATCCTGAAGAAGCAGTTGTTTGGAAGGAATCTGAAATTGATATTACTTCCTTTGCCGCCAAGCTTGAAACCATGTTGGATTCATATGGTGCCCAAACCTCAGCCTCTGTTCCATTTGTCCCTCAGCTTGAATCACTCCGTGAGGACTATGCCACCCTCGAGAGGGATGGGTATGCCGTGGATGAGAAAGATAACATGGCGAAAGATGGACGCAAGAGGTTGAGGTTGTATGATGCACCCGAGGAGGAGGAAAAGGAGGCGGAAAGGTCCATCCATGTGATTGCCACAGAGAGGAGCCGTGCTAGCATCTTGGGTACGTCCATGTTGGGCATGTCCTTTGGTTTGTCGATGGATATGGGTGATGGAGAAGATAACAATGACGATGGTGCAGCTATTGACTTCAACGCGGAGGACTTGGGTGGAGAAGGAGAATTTGCTCCAGCGGATGATGGGAGCTTTGGTGGTGGCGGAGAAGGAGAATTTGCACCCGACTTTGGAAGTGAAGGTGGTGGATTTGGCGATGCGCGTTCGTACAACAACACCAAAACTCTGCTGGATGCTCTTTGTGATGCTGATGCATTTTATGAAGGGAGTGATTACGCCTTCTTTGATGTTAAGAAATTTGAGAAGGCTACCGACGGCAACCTTTGGGCAGGATCTCAGCATTGGAAGAAGGGTTCAGGTATGACCAAGAAGAATGTCAAGAAGGCGGACGAAAAGAAAAAGGTCATGTTTGAGAATGACAACGATGAAGAAGAAGGTACAAAGAAACAAAGGAAGAAGGCCACCAAGAAGGATCGCGTTTTTGTTGACTTCAGTACTGAACCAGATGTAGGTGCCATCTTCCAGAAGAAGAAGACTACCAAGAAAACAAAGAAGACGGCTAAGGATTCCTTCCAAATGGCCAAGACAGAGAAGGACTTTTTGTTGCCTCCCGATGCTAATGTTGATATCACTCAGCTTACAAGACTTTTCTCGCGCCCCAACGCTGTCGTACGTCGTACCAACGATACTGACAACAACAAGCCTATCGGAAAGACTGTCGGCTTTTACGACGTTGAAGACAACGCTCTCGGTTTTAATGACAACGATGATGCCGACTTTGGAGGTGACGATGGTGATAATGGAGGATTCAACTTTGCGTATGATGAAGATGAACCCGAATCCAATGATGTCGACTACAACACTGACAACTTCGATGAGGTTCGCAAGGTTGAGAAGATTGATATCAACTATGCTCAGGTGGCAAAGAAGGTTGATGTCCGTCGTCTCAAGAAAGACTTGTGGACTGAACTTGAGGAGAAGACTGCCTGGATTAAACCCGTAGAATCCCCTGAAACGACTATCGAAGAGAAGGAAGAAGACGACGATATGTATGAAGACCCTCGCCCAAAGAATGGTGAACCTCAGTATGTCTCTTTCAAGGAAACTTGTGAGAAATTAGACAATACCCAAGGGCAACATGGTGTGACAGTTTCCTTCTATTTCATTTGTTGCCTCCATCTTGCCAATGAAAAGGGACTTAAATTCGATTCCAATGGCTCCCTCGAAGATTTTATGATTTCACTGGATGATGGTTCTGCTCCAACGTTTGGAACGTTTGGTGATGGGTTTACTCAGACTGTTGATAAGTTGAAGTCTCGCGAAAGCAAACGCGACAAGAAGGTGGAAAGTTACGTTGAGGAGGACGGAGAGGAGTAAAGAGGTAGCTACTTGATTAGGCAGGATGGGGTAGATTCTGCTATTTATATACTTAGTACGATATCTATATTGTGAGAAACTTATTATACTATTTACCGTGTTCTTTGTCTCTAGTGAGTTCTGACCTGTAGCTAATAATCTGTGACTGAGTTCGTTTAGTTTTGACAAATAAGTGCGAAAGTGTCGTGATAGAATCCTTGTTCGTATCGATTGCTCAGGAAGATGGGAATCATTCTCTACAACGAATTCCAGCCGCAATGGCTTCGAATGAGCATGCTTCGATGTTCTGCTATTTATATACTTAGTACGATATCTATATTGTGAGAAACTTATTATACTATTTACCGTGTTCTTTGTCTCTAGTGAGTTCTGACCTGTAGCTAATAATCTGTGACTGAGTTCGTTTAGTTTTGACAAATAAGTGCGAAAGTGTCGTGATAGAATCCTTGTTCGTATCGATTGCTCAGGAAGATGGGAATCATTCTCTACAACGAATTCCAGCCGCAATGGCTTCGAATGAGCATGCTTCGCTGATGCTTTTACTCTGGGGTGCATAGAGAGTAGAAAAGATAATGATGGCCAAAGGTGAACGAAAGAGAAAGTTGAGATAATCGTTTTGACCAGGATGACGCGGCAGATTTGAAGCACACATGATATTCTTACCCCGCATACATATCCATCAGTAAAGTCAAACTCGCCGGTTTTGAAGTAGTGATTGACATGTTCTTCGCATCTTTCATCGTTCTTAAGATCCGTTGCAGAACATTGAAAGACCTTGACGTCAAAAGATGCATGTTCTGAAAATTCTGGCGCATCTTCTGTGTGCCGATGTACGGTGTGGCAGGATCATACACTTGACCTGCAACAATACCTTTCAATTCTGCATTTCCAATGGGGGACAAGGGAGTTGATTTGGGCCAGTAATAACAACTAGCATACCACATCAAACCCCTTACGGCTGGTTGCTGAGTGAAGGCACCGGGATACTTTTCATTCCAGCCCTTGACAGTTTCGACCAAGAAATCTTCATTGTAGGCGCCAAACGCCATGTCTTGCGCGAAGATCAAAGCCGAATAGCCAGAAACATCCAATGCGTTGTAGTTTTCAAAGGGCCAGTTCGGGTCACTCCCAGGAAATGAATTCTTTGCATTAATTGTTGGCTTGGATTCGCTGTCCCAGCTTGACACAACTTCATCTGGAATGTTAAAGAATGAGCTGTCAATTACGCGTGACTGATTTTGCAACCACTGCTGAATGAATTTATTCAGCTTGTCAAAGTCTTTTTGGCTTGCAGCAGAGCACACGGCTGGTATNCAACCACTGCTGAATGAATTTATTCAGCTTGTCAAAGTCTTTTTGGCTTGCAGCAGAGCACACGGCTGGTATCTTGTCAACATTTTCAGAGAGCTCATTAAGAATGTCCGAGAAAATTCTACGCGTTGACGCAGGACGCCCATACTTCTCGATAGCAAACTCTTTCTTTACGACCTCCTTGTTCGCAATCATGACATCATGTAAATCTCGAACACATTGACTAACATCATCCACAACACAACCATCTCCGAACTCACAGCCTGCAATGAAATAGTCAATGCGTTGGTTGAGTGACCTTGCCTGATCTTCAGAAAACACAACGATATCAGACACTGGATTAATACTGCCATCAAGCACCATGAGGTGAACGTTGGCTGGAAACATCGTTGCGTAGGTTCCGAACACGCTGGTGCCGTATGAACTTCCATGCACAGAGAGCTTCTGATCTCCAAAGAGACCTCTAACGCGCTCAATGTCTTCTGCAAGCTGACGAGTCCCTGAATGCTCGAGGAAATGATAAGTCTTGCCACTGTCTGAAGTGAGCTGGAAATCGGGATGCTTCCAGCACTCGATGTTTCGCGTTTTGAACACCTGAGCATAGGCTCGAATGGAATCGTCATCAGTCAGGTCAAGATTTTCATATGCTTCTCCTATACCGTAAGTCTGAAGGCTGCACTCAGGTCGGACATGTGTCGGCAAGCTTCTTCCAAACCCTCTCTGGTCAAATCCAATGATGTTGTATGAAGCTAAGAGAAATATAGTTCAGAGGGGGGACGTGAGTTGAAGGAGCAACAAACTTAATACGATTGGTCGACCTGAGTTGGTGTAAGGTTACTCACCCAACGCTTTATTAATATATCCAGTTACCACAGATTCAGATAAAGTGCTCGGACCTCCCCAATGAACAGCCAAGTTTCCGTGCGAGGCTGGCTGTTGCTCAGCAAACTTGACGCATACATCTAAGGGAAGATGGACACAAAGAAGTAGAAGCATATGAGCTGAAACTGAAACACAAACGGATACAATCATCAAGTGTTAACACTTACAGACTTCCACAGTAGGGTAGATGGGATCTCCTTTTTCAGGCCAGCCACTGTTACCACTCCAAACAAGCGGAGCCTTCAAGAATCCACAAGTGGTTTCACCAGGCTGAATCTCAGATTTATCGACCCACTCAAACTTGTTCGGATCGATGTTTCGGAAGAACTCTAGAGGTTTCGCAGCCTCAAAGTTGTCGTTAGCTTGGGTAGTAAGGGTAGCGTCCTCCGTCTCCGCAGCCTGATCCTCGAACATATCCCATTCGGCAGCGGCGCCTCTGAGCTTGATCTGTGGGGGATGAGAAGGGATATCAAAACAGATGAGATGATGCGATGAGTATAAACTAAGCTCACGAAGGAGCAATTGAGCAATGAGATATGAACTTACCTCGTTGGTGGAAAGAGCGCCTGGAACGGCGCTGAGCAGGAAGAACGCTGCGTAGGCTGACCACTGGACTTTCATCGCAATAATGCTGTTTTGGTTATGATGTGTTTATCTGGTTGCTTAGCCAAATTATGAGAGGTCGGAAGGGAACAGCGTGGCTCGAAAGCGATTGTGATGTACCGTGTGTTTTAGGTGTTGGTGACGCGTGTAAAAGTGACGGTACTCACATTGTTCGTGACACGGATCGGTTAAAGTCACATTTTAAGGAGGAATAGGGAATAGCACCCAACCGCTATGGTCTATCTACCAACTTGCCACTGATCTCCAATTAAAGCAGTATAATGGCCAGTGCAACACCTAAGCTTGAAACAGAAGTTGTAGCCACCGCCGCGACAACTACATTCTGCCTTTTCTTCTTCTTCTTTTCCCTCTCTTTCTCTAAGTCGTCCTCAGCGATTTCCTCAATCTCCGTGCCTTCTTCTACAGCATCGTCGTCTATCGTGGTGTTCATTGAAGTGTCAGCATCTAAATCTGCATCTATTGAAGTCACCCCTTCACGTTGATCATTGCTTCTATCTTTCTTTTTCCATAGATTGTTCCATTCAAACTTCTTCTTAGGAATAAATACATTTTCTTTGTTGGGACTTTCAAAATTCTTCCTTCTCTTGTCAAATTGATCGGATGACGTTAAATTAAGCACATAAACATTCTCATCACGCCGCCTCTGTTGCGGGAGACATCTCTCCGCATCAATTCTAGCTGCAGAGGATGACAAGGTAGGCATCATCTTAGGCCACCAACTCCTTCTCCCCGAAATACGCAATTGAAACACTCGCGCCTTTCTTGCTGCATCTCTCATGCCTTCAATAAAATTATGGTTGTTATTTTCATCACCGCGCCTTTTGCGCCATCGTCTTTTCGGTCTATCATCATTGCCGTCGCTGAAACCATTGCAGCTGCGAGAGTAGCGCGGGCTAAGACTATTCAAACGAAGTGATTCTGATTTCACGAATTGACGTGAGCGGAGGAGCCATAATTCTTCTTCGACGGTTTGTCGACTTCGCCTGCTGCTGCTGCTGCTGCAGCTGGCGGTGGGTGGTGCCGGAGGGGATACTACTGCAACTTCCATTGTCTTATATTTTTCTTGGTCATCTCGGTTGAATGACCGCGACGTTGACGTTGACACAGAACGGTGTGCGGCGGCCGGCCGTTATCGTGCATCTGTTGTTGAGATGGAGTCCCCAGACTGGCCGGCAGAGTGCAGGAGACCGCGGGAAACTTCGAAGTTTTCGTAACTTACGGAAGTTTCGTTTTTCCG